>BQNB010172165.1:0-5000 GCA_026074375.1 Tanacetum coccineum
AGATTGGTTCTAGCTAAGATTAGAACTCGACATTTAGCTTTGTTTCATAAATCGGTGTAAGTGTATGGTTTTCTTCTCCATAAGAGAGCTTGTTGACATAGTGAAGAAAACTCTCGAGTTAGGTGCTCAGGGAGTGGAGTAGGGCGAAGATGTGCTTCGTTACCGAACCACTATAAATCCTCGCATTGTGGTTTGATTGTTCTTACTCTTATCTCTTGTCTTACATTATCTCCTCATACTATCATATCAATTGTTTAGATAAATATATTGTTCATATTGTGCAAGTGTTGAGTTCACATAAATTCAAATCTATAATTTTTTACAAACACTTCAAAACCTTTTAAAAAAAAGTGGTAAACTATTCAACCCCCCTTCTAGTTTTCACAATTGGTATCAAGAGCCACGCTAAACAAGATTTTTAAAATAAGTTGTATTTTAAAACTTGAATCAATCTATGGAATCGGAAAAATATTTAAAAGGGCAATTGATTAAAGATTCTGATAAACCCTTTTTTAAATATATATATATATATATATATATATATATATATATATATATATATAAATATAAAATACTTATAAATATATAAATATAAGGATAAGAATAAAAAATCTCTCAATTGTAGTAAATCCGGAAGTATGATTCCCGGGTCGTTATCCCCAATGAGGAATGCAATTGAAAGTCGAGAGTCGCTTTGATAATCGATGCTTGAATAGAACAAGGTTTAGATTGATTTTCTAAAACTACGGGAAAATTAAGGCAATTTAAACTAAGAACAAATAAGGCAAAACAAATATAAACTAAAAGCGCAAACCGAGAATCCTAAACGTGACCTAAAAACCCTAAATTATCAAAATTAAGTTCTAAAATGATCTTTTTGGCTTTTATAAGTCTTAATTGACTAAAATGCTAGAACAAAGAAAACTAGACCAAAAACGGAAGAGTTTAGGGCTTAAAAACACTAAAAACGTGAACGGGGTTCAATCCCGTTCTTTAAAAAATCAAATTTTGCAATTTTAACCCTACAAAAACAAATCTAATTTTCCTAAGTCCTAAATGTTAAAAGAAAATTTTATAAAAAAGAATTATATTTTTTTTTGACTTTTTTATAATTTTTTATGAATTAAAAACGATTTTAATGAAATTAAATGTTTAAAAATACTAAACTATTTAATAAAAATCTGAAAAATTAGCAAAAGTGCATTGAACAATGAGGAATCTAATAAAAATAAGCCGGGAAAAACAGCTTATCAAATAAGCTGTGAAATAAGCTAAAAACGGCTTATAAGCCAAAAGAGCCAAAATGTGTATAAAAGATTAATATTGCAAGATAAAATCGAAAAAGACCCCAAGGCGAGTGGTAGTGTGTGTTGTGTATAAAACGTTTGGTTGAATTGGGGTAGAGGTCTCGGGTTCGAGTCCTGCTCACCCTTGACTTCCCCCAATTCCCAAATCTTTTTTACTTGCCATTTTTTTTTTTTTTATAAACCATAAATAAGCACAGAATAAGCTAAGAAAGGAGACAGAATAAGCTAAACTACTCTAAAACTTAAATGGCTAACTGTTAAGCTATTTGGATACAAATAAGCAATTGAAAAAGAGAAATAAGCTAACACAGATGATAAGCTATCTCTAAAAAGCACTTAAGAACAAAAATAAGCAACTACAATAAGCTAGAATGACAGATTGATCAAAAAGCTATAAAACTTAGAAATTTTAAGCTAAAAGACAAATAAGCTTAAATAAGCTCTAAACTGAAAGAAATAAACTAAAGTGGGCTTAAACTATCCTAATAAGTTATACTAAACCTAGAATAAGCAAATGAAATAAGCTAATAAGCCTAAATAAGCAAATTAGCTTTTTGGCCAAAACTGATAAGCAAAAAGCCAAAAGGCTATTTTCTAGCTTATTTTTAAGCTAGGAAACAAATCCAATGGCTAAGTTGGCTATACACCACAATTAGAATGGCCCAAAAAGTCAACAATCAGGCAACAATGAAAAAGCAGTTAACAAATATCAAATAAGCACTAAAAATCTCAAGAAAAAGTACTTCTCACACAAAATTCAACAACTTATACAAATTTCCTGTAAAACTATGCAATCATAACAAATCCACTTTTGTAGCATAAAAAATAATTAAACACACAAAACCTTAGAACTATATAAGCCTACAAACAGATTGCGATTTGACTCAAGAGCTGATAAAACCAAACCATAAATAAGTTTGAAATTCAAGATAAGCCTCAATAATCAAAAAATTGTAAAAAGCTTTTTCTTCTTTTTTTAACACTTAGTTAAAAATGACAGATTTGGCAAAAACTTAAAACAAGAAATGTAGGCCTATTTGTCTATATTTCTAAGGTATTTTAAGACATGCATAAACACAAAAAACATCACAAAACTATAATAAGCAAGATCACAATCAAATAAGCAAATAAGATGAGATTAAACCTCACAGTTTCAAACCACAAACTCTTAAAACATTAACAATGAGATTTAATACTTACAAACTTAAACAAACTAAATTTTTGGACTAATTTAAGCTAAACTAAAGTTGACTCAAGTGTCAAAATACAATTTTGACCCATTTTAACCCATAAAAATAGTTAAACCAAACACCCATTTAAACACTTAAATTGCCTTTTCTACTTGAAAACTTAAATTTGTTATGAACAAACCCTTAAGACCAGATATCTAACAATCATAATAAACAATATTAAGCATATTTCAACAAGAATTAAGCACTAGAATAAGCTAAAACAGATTATGCAACTAAATACGCAATTAAAGACAGTTTTTTAAGCAACTTGCACAAAGACCTTTTTAAACTCAAACAAACTAAAGGCAAAGACAAACACTAATATCATAAGCAAACATAAATAAGTCAAATAGAGCATACAATTAAAGCACAAATAAGCAGTTGAATAGTAAATAAGCTAAAAATGGAAAAATAAAGACTTATAAAAACCCTTGCTTAAACAGGGCAAATGAGCTCAAAAGAGCTTATCTACAAGCTCCAGCTTATCTAAGATAAGCTAGTAGTGTCTATAAGCCCATCCAAGTTTGGCTTATCATCTAAAAAGCTTTGGTATTTAAGAGTGGATACTTTTTTTGGTTTTTGTAAAATTTTCTTAAATACTTTATATATAAATGAAAACAGGATAAACAATAAGCTTAAATAAGGTCTTATATGAGCATAAGAGAAGTTTCATAGAAAACTTTTTAACACAAAAGAGTAAAACGAGTTTCAGCTAAAACTTAAAATTCATTATTACATAAAGGAAACATAACAATATTAAAAAGTTACACTAACAATAAGCTAAAAATTACAACTAGGGTGAAAAAAAAAACATAAGAAAAACTAACTGCCACAAGGGCTTACAATTGAGCTTTATTTATACTAAGCCATAGAAGATTATAGGAGTGTGCTTTCTTTGTGAGAGCTCTTGCAGGTGTGTTTGTTGTGTGAGAGGCTTCAAAGACTCATCTTTGCCATTGAATTTGAGTAAGTTCCAGGTCACTTGATCCTACCCTTCCAGGGAGCTAAGGATTGCAAAGGTGGCAATTGGTGGGATAAGGTTGGTCGACAAGGGAGAGAAGAAAGGGGGATGATGTTTTGTCTGGTAGTGAGGACAGGACATAAGAAGATGATGAATAGTGTTCCCGCAAATTTTAAAAGATTGGAAAGATGGCAAGAATGGTCCCTGAGGTTATATAAATGTATTGCAATCATTGTCCTTGTTCTTTACAAATTTGGTCCTTGGAGTTGGGTTGGTGTTTGCACCGTTAGTCCTTTAAGGACTAACGGGGTATGGGTTAAGGGTTAACGGGAGTTATAAGAGGGGTGTTATAAAGGGTGTTGGGCCTAGGATTTGGGCCGGGTAATATAAAAGTGAACTTGGGCTTTTATTAATGCTTTAAGGCTTATAAAGTATAAGTGGGCTGTCCCGGGCCCACTAGGTGGGTACGGGTGGGCCCACTTTTGGCAATTTAGGTTTTCGGGTTTGGTTTTTGATGCTCTTTCCAATGCCACTTCCTGGGTTTGACTTTGACTTTGACTTTTTTGTTGACTTTGACTTTGTCTTTTTGACTTCTTACGGTCGTTCCGTTCTCGTGCTCGGTTTTGTCGTTTTGGCTTCAATTTTGTCCTTTTCTTGGATATCTGTTACCTGCACAATACAAATGCAAAACATACAAATACAATGTATTTTTGGTACATTTTTGTTCATTTAAGTCCGTTTTTAGTGGTCAAAGGTATGTGTAATTAAACACATACCAAAATCCCCCATACTAAGATATTGCCGTGTCCTCACGCAATGCTATAAGTAAACACTTAAGAAAACTAAGAATCTCGACCCCCCTCGACTAATTACCTCAAAAAGTAGCTAAGTGTTCATCGAGGGGAATTAATGAATCAATAGCTTTAAAAAACCATGTTTTTACCATTATTAAAGATATACACTTATTCCTACACATATTTTTGTATTTTTCCTATTTCTTATTTTTTTAGCAACTAATTAACATATTCCGACTTTTGTTATTTTCATAACCGTTAGGGATCATAGAACAAGATACATTTCGATCCGAAAATGCCCCAAAAAGGATAAATTCATCGTTCCCGACTTTTCACTCATTCCAAACCAAGCTTAAAACGAAATCACCGTTAAATATCAGTTAAGATGCTAACACTACTCATATTTGCAACTTGTGAACTTTTCACTCCCGACAATTATTATATCTTAGGTGAATGTGCCATTTTGAATTTCAACCATGGATCAACGTTTTGCAAAATTCTATGCTTCACGTTCCACCCGAGAATAATGAGTTTGAAGGCGAGATCATCCCATGTAGCGACTTTCGTCTCGGCACATCCCAACCTTGCGGCTAAGTGACCAGGCTTTTGACACCCCACAGAGACTAGTATCGGGACTCACGGACCTTAGGTTTCAAAAACTCTTAGGTTTCCCGTATATACATAGCTTATTTAAAAACTTAAAATG
>BQNB010172165.1:7500-13491 GCA_026074375.1 Tanacetum coccineum
GGTGGGTCTACTATGACAAGCTTTGAGGATATCAATAGCTTCTTGGCCTGAGACACACCGCCGGATCACTTGATCCACACATATTTTGAACAAATAGGGTTAGTAGTAATTAACATCTTTGAAAAACTTGTTTTTCTGCTGGGACGACAATCCTTTAACATGAAATTCCCCCGCGTGATAATTTACATAATCGGCAAAAACACGGTGGTACTTGAGTTACACCGAGAAGTTACATATTAAGTGTCTCGAGAGGAAAATTTTCATTACCTTCTTTGGGGCATCACACATTTTCAATACAGGATTTTCTATCGGGGAAAGATGATCGGCCGCGGAGATTCTCGGCCTCCTTGTGTATCAATTACCGTTGAAATAAACTCTTAAAGGAGGGAACCCGCGGACAATCTCGCCTTGGAATCCTTTTTAGCAAATAGATATTTTAGGGCAGAGTGATCTGTATACACTACGCTTTTGTTCAAGATGAGGTAAGACCGGAATTTTTCAAAGGCATACACCACGGCTAACATTTCTTTCTCCGTCGTGGTGTAATGCGATTCTGCCTCGTTCATTGTTTTACTAGCATAGTGTATAGGCCTAAAGTGTTTTTCATGACGTTGCCCCAAGACTGCACCTATGGCAAAGTCGCTTGCATCGCACATAAGCTCAAAGGGTAGGTCCCAGTCTGGAGCAATCAAGATTGGAGCTTCGGTAAGTTTTTTCTTTAATGTTTGAAAAGCTTGAATACAATCATTGGAGAAATGTACGTAAGTATTTTCTCAAGAGATGAGTCATTGGTCGGGAAATTTTGGAAAAATCCTTAATGAACCGTCGGTAGAAACCGGCATGACCGAGAAAACTCCTAACACCCTTTACGGTGGTGGGATGAGGTAACTTAGCAATCACATCGATTTTGGCTTTATCAACCTCAATCCCTTTTTTGGAAATCTTATGGCCAAGGACAATGCCTTCCTTTACCATAAAATGACTTTTTTCCCAATTTAAACAAAGATTTGTGTCTTCACACCTTTGAAGCATCTTGTCTATACGAGAGAGGCAATTTTTGAATGAATTCCCAAAGACCGAAAAGTCGTTCATGAAGACTTCCATATTTTTTTCAATCATATCATAAAAGATAGCCATCATACACCTTTGGAACGTGCCTGATGCATTGCATAAGCCAAAAGGCATGCGACGGTAGGCGAACGTTCTGTAAGGACACGTGAATGTTGTCTTTTCTTGATCATGAGGGTCAATGGGAATTTGAAAGTAACCCGAGAAAACAATAGTACTAGTTTCCCGCTAATCTCTCAAGCATTTGATCCATAAACGGTAGTGGAAAGTGGTCTTTACGTGAGGCTTCATTTAACTTTCGATAGTCAATGCATACACGCCAACCCATAACCAATCAAGTCGAGATCAACTCATTTTCATCATTTTCAACAACAGTAAAGCCACCCTTTTTCGGTACGCAATGTACAGGGCTTACCCAAGGACTATCCGAGATCGGGTAAATTAATCCGGCGTCAAGAAGTTTTTCAACCTCCTTTTCTGATGACTCGTCGGGATTTTGGATTCACCGTATCTGGTGTGGACCGCGTTTGTAGTCTCTTCTATAAGAGAATCTTGTGAGTATAAAATTCCGGGTTAATACCCTTGATGTCGGAGAGTTTCCAAGTGATGGCTCGCTTGTGTGACTTCAAAACCTTTATGAAAGCGGTTTTTTCCTCGACACTCAAGTCTTTAGCAATTATGATGGGCAACTTGTTATCACCTTCCAAAAATGTGTATTCGAGATGAGGAGGTAAGTCCTTGAGTTTGACTTCGGGAGGTTCATAAATTGAAGATTTATCAGTTTTAGCTAGTTTCCTTGAGTGGGAGGGGGTAATGTTGAGAAATGCTTCAAGAATAATAATATCCCCCTCCGGGTCATAGTAAGAGTCATCAACTTCCGGTGAAGTTGGATCATCTTCAAGAGCGAGGAAAGCATCGACTTCCTCGAGAAGAAAATCACTATCCCCGAAGGGAGTGAGAGTCGGAGAAGAGGTAGAAACGATTGGGTCATAATAAGGAGTGGGATTGCCACTTGCGATCACATCAGAGAAACTGATAAATTCTTGAGAATACTCCTCACAAGCCATTTAAATGACGTCTATTTGGTTCGCCATCATATCATCGTAATTAGAGGAGTATCTCGAAGTTTGGTCAAGATTGAATGTTACGGCTTCTTTTCCAACACGAAGAGTTAATTCTCCTTCGTAAACATCAATCAAAGCACGTCCGGTCTTTAAGAAGGATCTCCCGAGAATTAGGGGGACTCGGGGATCGGCATCAAAGTCTACGACTACAAAGTCGGCCGGGAATTTGAACTTTCCTACTTTTAGGTAGACATCTTCGGCGATACCGATCGGTTGGGTAATCGAACGGTCCGCAAGTTCAAGAGTCATACAAGTAGGAGTGAGCTCCGAAAGAGAAAGCTTTTTCCACACGGATAATGGCATGAGATTTATGCTAGCTGTGACAACCGTGGCTTGAGCAGGTTGGTCAAACCGTAGTGTTGACCTAAATATCTGTTCTATAAGTAAGGTTTATGGTTATATGTGATCATATGTATTTATGTGTGTTTGTATGTGTTTATGAGGTACTGGTAATCAATCTATTAGGTGTGATCATCTCAATGAGATTGGATTGATGGTGAAGTTTCTTGAGTTCATTTCGTTTAGTTTTGAGTGACGGGGAAATGATTATTGAGATTTGAGCATTTCCATGTTAATTGTGTTATACGTATTTTTGTGTTAGTAATTTAAGATAAAAGTTTAAGTTTTAGAGGTTAAGTTAAGAGAAATGAGTTATTTGATGGAGAAATTTCATTTTAATCACTTATATTGATAATGGAATTGATTGGGTATTTCGAGAGAACTGTTTTCGTTAATATAAGGATGTCTAGGTGATGGATTAAAATGGGAAGCGTGTCATTTGTGAAAAAAATGAGTTGTTAAAATAAGAGAGTTTTTGGTAAACTTTCCATATATAGAAAGTGAATTTGGAAATTGAAAAAAGTTTATTTTTAGAAGAAAGTTGTTTTCAAGCAAAATGGTTTAATTTTAATAAAATTGGCTTTAGTTTTTTATAAAAAACTTAAGGTTATAATAGATAATTAATGATTATAAAAAAGAAAAGAAAAAAAAATATATTTTTTTAGGCATATGAATAGTAAAAATCTGAAAAAAATTAGAAAAGAAAAGAAAAAAAAAGAGTTTGAATTGAAATCAAATTGTAATTAGATTTATCTAGGGATTTCCTTGTGGCCTATAAATACCAAACTAATCCCAAACCCTTCCCCTCATTATTTTGGCCGATCCAAGGAAGAAGAAAAAAAGAAAAGCTAGGGTTTTCTTTGCTAAGGTAAATTTTCTAATCTTGTTCAATTCTAGTTTTAATTTTTCAATTCTAGTAATCCAACATGATGGATTAGGGTTATAAATTAGGAGTTATAAATTAGGATTTATAAATTAGGGTTCTTAGGTTTCTGGAAGTTTATGATGTATAGGTCATGTTTGATCATTAGTTTAATTGTTTACATGATTGGGATTGTCGGTTAGGGTTTAATCTTTGAGGATAGTCGTTTAATTCACTGCAGAAATTTAGTCAGACTTGTAGAGGTCATAACTCAGTCATAAAAGATCAAGTAAATAATTTACAACATACTGGAGATAACCTCAGAGAGTCTAGTTTCCAGCAAAGTTGGCCTCGTAAGTTTTTATGGCCGGGAAGTCGGTCAAAATGGCGTTACAAAATCAGTGTGTAAAACAGTGACGAATTTCAGTTTTGGTTTTGATTTTTCTATAAATACTTAGACATCTAGTTAGAGGCTCTAAATCACGTGGAAGTTAGTTAATATATTGTGTGTGTCCCTTGAAGTTTTGCTAAGGTCATAGTGAGATATAAGTTGGTTAACCAATGTCATACTTTTAGAAGGTCAGATTCTGGATGAATTCTTGACACATTAGATTAATGAATTTCTAAAGGGTATTTGTAAAAGGGTAATGACTTTGGGAGAGTTAGGAGAGGTTCATAAGACTTGTATGTAGCATGGCGAATTTTTGTTTGAATTATTGAAGTGATTAAGTGGTACGTTTAGGGTGTGTAAGCGAGTATAAAATTCTGCTCAAAACCAGAAAGTTTAAAGTGTAGTATTAAAATATAATTGGCATATGTAAGAGTTGGAAAAGGGTTGAATCGAGTATAGAACTATGATTGATAGTTTAGATGTCCATCATAGTTGAGGTTACATCATATTGGGTTGAATACCTAATTGGTGGTAACTTATTGTGTGCTTAATTGTTTAGATTGTCAGTGAAGTATCTGTGAAGCTTTTGTGGGAACTTGTGGAAAGCTAAGCGTCAGGTGAGTTTCATAGTCCCTCTTTTTAATGTTTTTACATTGGGATGGAAGTGATGCAAAGATGTTTTGAATGTGTTTAATCGCTGCGATTATTTGGTTTTACTTGAGGCATGAACGTTTATGTGGTTATTATATGTGGTATGCTTAATGTTGTTATGATTTCTGTGTGATTCCGGTTAGAGGGTAGTGCTTCTACTTATTCCAAATCTAATTGGAGGATTGAGATAAGATCCCATTTCTGTGTGATTCCGGTTGGAGGGTAGTGACTCTACTCATTCCAAATCTAACTGGAGGGTTGAAATAATACTCCATTCTGTGTGATTCCGATCGGAGGGTAATGGATTACCCCAGGTTTGTTATGTGGATCGTGGGCACGTTCCGTCCCGTTATGATCGATTGTGAATTGTTTGATAGCCTATGTGATAACTAGCTTAAATTGTTCTGCCATGATATGTTATGATAATCGTAGCAAAATTATTTTAATTAAAGGTTTATTTGGTGTCCTAAACCTATGACTCTCACCAACCATTGTGTTGACGTATTTTAGCATCATTTTCAGGTGAGCATCATGAGGTTAGGCGAAGTGGCTAGAAAGAGACTGCTAGGGTTGCATGGGAGTTCGCTCCTTTATTAGTTATGTTTGAATGAACCTTTGTTGGATGTTTTGATTTTATTAGGATCGTGGATTTATTTTCCTTGTATTGGTGAGACTCCTTTCATTAATACAAGATGATGTTTTGTTTTGAATTATCGATATCGTCATGACACATTGTGTTCTAATGGATCAGTATGCTCATTTAGTATTTCTTCTTTTGTGACACCATTGTGTTATGTGGTATACATTCTTTTTTTCGCCCCCTAATTTTACCTTGGTGAGGTGTGACAGATTGGTATCAGAGCCTATGGTTATAGAGAACTAGGTGGTTGAGCCTAGCCTTAGCTTAGGCCCCTCATATAGTCTGTATTCTAGGGCATAAGTGTTTGTGAATTAATTATATCATTATGTTCCCACAAAAAATACTAAAAAGCTTTAAAATTCTTTCTATTTTGAATTTACTATATATAAAATGAAAATTATACTTTTTCATTATGGGGATTCTTATAGATTTATACCCCTTTTGTTATTGTTTTAGTCATGTCATCCCCTACCCCTAGGAGATATCATTGGGAGATTGTTAAATTACTAGACCTGCGGAGTTGGGTGGCTTTTGAGGGAGAAAAGTCAAACCCAAGCGAGGCCCAACGTAAGTTTATTTCATTTTCTACCTCGATGCTTTCCTATAATCGAGGATTGTTTTAATATTTTAGGTCACGATGTGACTTTTGTTTTAGTTTGGTCGATTGGGATTTTATGGTTTGTTACATGGATTATCATATTTGAGTTATAATTGGATTATTATTAAGTGTTATGTGGTAGATGTGTGTTATCATTGAGATTTGTGGTCTTGGAAGTAAATACACGTGTGAAAAAGGTGTAATTATAATTATGGTCGTGAACATAATTATAAAGGCAACACACACGTGGACTTGTGACTTTGATTGCATTGATCATTGTTGCTTGTATGTATTATGTAAGGATGTAAGTCTGGATAG
>BQNB010172166.1:0-13491 GCA_026074375.1 Tanacetum coccineum
TTCCAGAGGTCTTAAGGTATGAGATCCTGAAGAAGATCCACCTTGACTTTTAAGATGCAGAGACATGTTCATTGTGCTCGTGTATTTAGCATGATCCTAGGTTCTGCGATCAGTTCTCTTACACTTTTTACAAAATACTACATTGTAGCAGTTTTTTGATAGAAGATTGTTTATCCCACAAAGTTCACAACTCTTTTTGAATTATGTTTTGTATTTTGTTTGGAGTGAGCTTTTGGGAACTTGTTAAGGATTGTTATTTCTGGAATAAGATAACTGATTTCTGTTGATTTGTAATTTGAGATCATTTAGTTCTTTCTTTACAACATAGAGGGGAATGTCATCTTTAGTTTTCACATTCTTCAGTTTACCAGCAAGAGCTAAGTTATTTTTAGAAGCTAAAACATTTTTGTTACCCTTAGCAGGAGCTGAGGTTGGTTCATTTATGGTGACACCTTTTAATGTTTCAGCTTTGAATGTGGAATTGAACTTCAAGATTGACTTGATAGTCTTTGGTCCAGATATAGGTTCAGCACCAGCCAACTTCTCTAGTGGAGGAAGAGGGGTGCTACAAACTGAAGATTCATCAGCTGGATCATAATCAGTTACTGAAGAGTTAGTAACAACAACTAAAGGATCCATTACTTTTATTTGTGACTCAGTTGGAATAATTCTACCAGTGTCATGATTAGGCAAAATAAATCCTTCAGCTTTGAATAGCCAAGGTCTCTCAACACCTGAAATGGACACTTTTGTGTCATCAGTTGAAGAATTTACAAAGACCGGGTCTTTTTGCCCAGAACTGGAGGGATCTTTAGTGAGTTGATCAACTCTCAGAATTCTTTTCTTTTGAGTGGGAATTTGTTCACTAATACACTGATTAACTTTGTTAGAACTGTTTAGCCATGTTTCAGTGATTGCTGTAAGCTCTTTTAGTTCTTTTCTTAAGTTTTGATTCTCTTTGAGAATTTCAGTGTTTACATGCTGCATTGTAAGAAAATCAAGTTTTTCTTGTTTTAATACTAATAACTATTCTTTGCATTTATTCAGCTATTGAATAAGATCTCTATGTTTAGACAAAAGATTGTTTCTTTGTTCTTTAACATAATTAAGATCAATACACAAATAATCAAGAAAAGTTTTTCTATCATCATTATCTTCCATAGTAAGAAGAGTGTGTACCTTTTTCATTAAGATCTTAACCCATTCACCATTTCTGGCACTTTCTTTGCCGATAAAAACATTTTCATCGTCATTAAGTGACATGAGAACTTTCACTTCAACCATTTCATTGTCATCTGATGACACATTTTCTTTATCCCATTCATAAGCTTTAGCAGCAAGACCTTTGTTCTTGATCATTAATGATTTGGATGTTGAATCACTGGAACTGGGGAGGGCCAACTTAGCCTTAACTTTGTTGTATTTGGCTTCAAATTCATTGGTTAGCATTAGTTCAGGTTTCTGTTCAGATGAACTGAATAATTTTGGTTGAGTGTTATTTTAAAAAGGTGATGAGTATGAAGCAACTAAAGTTTTAGAAAAACAATCTCTTGCAAAGTGACCTTTTCTCCTACATTTGTGGTATACAGTATCATCAGTCACTTTTGCACTACTAAACCTTTGAGACCCATTTTTGAAAAATCTTTTAGACTTGGCTAAAAGAGCTCTTTCTTAATATTCCTCTTCAAGGTCATTCAAGTATTTTTGACTGCTTCTTGTATCCTCTTCATCATTAGAACTATCTTGAAAGTCCTGGACAATAGAGGTTGAGAAGAAGGAATTTGACAAAGGTGTTGCAGTAGCAAGAGATTTTTCTTTTCAGTTTCATAGATATTGTCTATAAGGTTTTCTTCATATTTGAGTTTACCAAATTAAGAAGCAAGCTCAGATTCTTTAACAAGATTAGTGTTTCTGAGACTTTGGCAACCTATTAATGAAACTAGTGTTTATCTCAAGCTTTGAAAGTTTAATGCCGTCATTTACTAACTCATTCATCAAAGCTTTGTATCTGGTAAAATTTTGTGTTAGATTTTCACCTTCTTTAAATTTGAAGGTATTATAACACAGCTTCAAGTCCATGACCCTACTTTCTTTCACATCAAAGGGGCCCTCATGATATAGTATAAGGTCTTCCCATGTTGACTTTGCAGTCTCACAGTTAATGACAGAGTTCATTTGGTCATCTGGAAGGACAAATAAGATGAGACTTTTGAGTCGCTAATCTAAGTTAGCAGCCTTTCTCTCATCACTTGTCCATTGTCCTACGGGTTTCCTTTGACCAACTATCATAGGGACATATGGACCATTTTGAAGAATTTTTTTAACTGAGGTTCAATACCAACTATGTGTCACATGAATCTCTTCTTCTAATTGGTGAAATTTTCCACCTTTAACATAGGAGCAGCATTTAACTGGCCACCTCTATATTCAAGAGTTTATGGTACTTATGCTACCATTTTCAATATATTTTGATTTTAAAAATCTTTTGAGCAGTTATATAAAAACTTTTGAAAAGGTTTTATAAATCAAGCTGCTTTGATACCACTTGTTCGTCCCCTTGAATGTGATATATGGTTTATCAAGCTAAATTAATCACATTCCATGGCAACAAAGTGAGTTTTGAACATATATAAGTAAATAATATAATGAACAAGTTTAAAACATACAGAAGTAACTTTTTAACGTATAGGTTCTTATTAGAATCAAATAAAGAATCTATGACACACCTTGCTTGTGGAATAGCAATATGGTTGAATGACAATTGGGTTGTGATCTCCTTCTAACTTAAACTCTAACCAAAGTTATGAGTTTAAGAAAACAAACTATTTGACTATAACTGAAGCTTCAGCTTCAGCAGTTTCTGTGCAGTTTGTTTGAGAGATAAATTCTCTTAAATGTGTTTCACATTAATTGGAAGAAATATCATTTACTCTCATCGTCCCTTTCCTTTTATTGGAAAATGAATTAGGGTTTACAAGTTTATCCTAGTATACGTGACAAGCATTAAATGGGTAGTTGAGCTACCATTTAATGCACGTTTACTTTATAGTACTAGGTACAGCCCTTTAAGGAAAGTCGTTGTAATTCTATACCAACTTTAGAAGTATCATTCCCAAGGAGATCTGCTTTATTCTTTTTGATATAAAGCAATCTTTTTCCCGCCTTTTAAACCTTCTAGAAGAGAAACATTTTATTTCTACTTCTAAGAAAGAGATCGACATCGTTCAACTTGGAGTTGTCAACCAAGATAAACTGAAGCTCTTGCTAACGTCTTTCTTCAGTGTCTGTACCGCCACATAAACTGAAGTGAAGATAATCTTGATCTTCTAAGTACCCAAAGAACTAAAGCTGAAGTTTCTTCAGCGACTCAAGCTGAACTGTCTTCAGCTTGTTTATACTTAGGTGATTTTATGTTTACATATAATGAGAGACTGAAGGGCTCAACAACTGACCCAACAATCTCCTCCTATTTGAATATACAAATAGCCTAAGTTAAAATTAGTAGTAAGTGAGCAAACAACTTTTTCTTACAAATTAATAAAATTAAACAACATAAACTGATAATCATTCATACTAACTTTTATTAAATTACAATACAAAAGATAAAGTTATTACAAAATATTATGACATCTATTGCCTCAGCTGCTCAATGGCCCTCATTTGCTTGAGGGGGTTCAAGTTCCTTTTATTAACTTCAGCAAGTAGAAAGGAACTGGAGGTCCTGGCATGATCATCTAGCCCAAGTCCTTGATGAAGTCTAAAAAAGATTTCGTGTACAGTATACATCATTTTATTTGAAAAATCTTCAAAGTCTTCTATGGTAACAAAATCTTATCTATGGAAGAAGTTGAACAAGATCATTCCTAAGATTGGCTTATATAGCACAGTTCCAGCTGGATGATCTCCATACTTAACAGATGACTTGCACTTCTTGGTATACCTGAATAGGTCATGGATGTCATCAGCATGCTTCATTTTCTTTCTTGCTATATCATTTAGTCTGTAAAGAGGATCTTGTTCTCCTAAAGGTTTATTTAAGTCAATCCTTAACTCAGCTTCAGTTTTGTATAGATAATCCATTCTTGTTCTGATATGCTCATAGATGATAGACTAACCAGCTCCTTTTTTGTTTGGACAAGCCTTCAGAACTTCTCTCCATTCATCAAGATATAAGTCATTAGCTTTAAAATTTGGAATGACTTCATCAGTACCATCTTCCTTATAGACCTTCAGTGTTATTGGGCCTTTTCTGGTAAGAACATCACAATTTATGATTCTTGATTGTGCCTTTCTGTTCAGCATTTTGTCACAATATCTGTCATACTATAACTTTGCTTTTTAGTACTTTGTTACTACATTAACCCAGGAGTGGAGGATAGATCGACTACCTCGTGTAGTCTCTTTCTTGCTTCCACTTCCTGTTTGGCCACATCAGCTTTGTCAGATTCATCAATTCTCTTCTGTTCTGTGATTTGTTCTTTAGTAAAATGAACATGATCACCTTGTTCAGTAACAAAATAAAACTTCTTCATTTTCTTTTTCTTGTAGGACTCAACCATGGAACCAGTCAAATTAATTGTATCATCATAATCACTTTTAGTCTTCTCTTCTTTAGCATCTTTGGAAGACATAGCTTCTTTTCCCTTGTCTTTCTTGATTAGCTCCCCCCCAATAAATAAAAAAAAAAAATAAAAAAAAAACAAAAAAAAAAAAGATAAGAAGACTCTTTGGTGACTTAGAGAAAGGAGATTGTATTTGATTCGTTATGGTTGTGATGATTAGTGAAATGATTGATGTTGTTTAAGGTGTTGTTGGTTTTTATTTGTTTAGGTTGATCTGTCCAGCATCTTTTGCAGCTTTTCATTAAAACAACTGAGATATTATGACCTATTGGGTGTTCTTCTCCCCCTTAACAGGGTGAGAGCACTAAAGGAACACTAGTATCTCCAGTTTTTTTTATGCAGACTCAATAACCTTAGCAAACTTGTTCAAGGCTTTAGTAACTTTGTTGAGCAAACTTAGAAGAGCATCCAAGGTCTTGATCTTAGCATGAACAGATGCAACTTATGTTGGTACAGAAAGAAATTCTGCTGGAAGTTCCCACTGAAGAGTCTTCAGTTCAACAACTTGAGTGGTAAGACTTTAAATAGTTAAAGTAAAAATCTCTAGCTTGTTAGGCCCAGGCAGCTCAAATGCTAGGTCATGTATATGCTTCGTCAAGTATTTGACCTCTCCAGTTAATTCATTAAACTTTAAGGGGAGGTCTTTCAGCTCAGTTGGTAATGAGTTGTTAAAATCATGAGAAGATAAAAGCTTAGAGAGTTTAGGTTTAATGAAGTTTACCAATAGCTGAGAGAGTTGTTCCAGATTGGGATATGAAGGTTGAGCTTTAAATCATGCAGATTCATTTTCTGCAGCTTCCTTTTCTCTTACCAGTTTAGAGTTCAAGGTTTGAAGGACAAGTAACTGAGTGCTGAGTTCTTGTATCTTGACAGTCTTTGGAAAGGGAGGATGGGAAGCTGTAGTATCTTTAGTTTCTTTGGGTTCTTCAGTCTGAACCTTTTCAGCATGAACCTCTTCATCACTTTCATCTTGAACAATGATGGGTTTGTCATCTTCAGGTGAGTCTAGGTCTATGAAATCAACCTCGACATTTTGAACTAGTTTAGACAAATGCTCCAGTTTTATTATCTTTGAAATTTCATCAGCACTAGTAAGATCAAGAGAAGTGTTGAACTCATCAGATGCAAAGCTAACCTCTTTTTTAGCATGCCTGGCCTCCTTTTCAGTAACAGGTTTAGTAAGGACAGTTTCTAACCCTTTACTAGCAGATTTAGTTTTCTCTATAAGAACAAGTGGGTCACTACCTGCAATTATATGATCAATTAAATAGTTTTGGGTTCCTTTATCCATACCTTGTTGTTTAGATATAGAATCATTAGGATCAGATTTGCCAAGATCAACTTCAGCTATAAAACCAGCTAAAGCATCATGTCATGATGCAGGCTCAGAGTCAATAATGGTAGAAGCTGAATAAATAGGTTTATTATGAACAAATGTTTACATACCACTACTGAGCTGAGGGTCAAATCTTTCTTCACTGGTGACCCCTAAAGATATTGGGCCACCAGCTGCTTGTTGGTCCTCTTTATGCATTTCAGCAACCATAGGTGTGGAAGCTGAAGGTTGGCTTGGGTTTGTGTCCATGGCCGAACTGGAGTGAGTTTCCTTTTCTAAATGGCCAGTTTGGGAACTAGTGTCCCATTTTGAGGAGGAGACACCTTTGGCTGCCTCTATCTTAGACTGAGGATGATTATATAAAACAAGAATTTGCTTCTTCCTTCATCCAGATTTAGCTCCAGTCTTTTTTTCTTGGGGAACCTTCTTCTCATCTTTTGAGGAGGTTTTTAGAGCTTTGAAAGCCACGGGCGCATTAGCGTTACAGATGGCCAACATGTGGTTTGTGAAGGGAGGACCTTCAGGTTGGTTTTTCTTCAGTGCCCAGTTGTGAACACTAAAGACTTGAGTAGGGTTTAGAGTTAATTCTTCATTTCCATACCCTTCCATCTTATGTTGCAATAATATGGATAAAAACCAAGGACATGGGACAACCTTTTCTCTAGTTTTCTTGTTCAGCTTCCTGTAGAAGTCTTCCCAAATTAACATAGCAAAATCTTTTTCCACCCTATTTGAAGACACATAGAAAATATAGCATCTTGCTTATCTGATCAAACCCACCCGTCTTTCCTCCTAAACATAGAATGATTTGGGCCATCAGCAACATTCACCTAGGAGGAAGACAACTCTTTTTGAGGGTTTCTTTGGCCCTATCTCCCCACTATACCCAATGGTAAAAAACCATACTCTTACGGTTTCTAGGGATGGTATTTTAGCATAGTCAGTTGAGTGGGCTAAGTAATTTTCCCCAATGGCATTTCTGAAGGTATTAACTCCTACTTCCCCAAAAGTACTCTAGGGGGTTGAGAACCATACTTTAAAGTTCTTAAGAGTTTTGGTAGTGTACTAAAATTTAGACAGATACTCTTTGTATTGGTTGTATGTTCTTGTGTATGCCTCCCTAAGACAACATTTGGAGATGAAGTCTGAGACAACTTTAAAGTAGTCTGAGTTTATGTGTGGAGGGTAAAGGAGGGAAACTTCATTGTTATCATTGAAGATAATGTCTTCAAGATTGAACCCAACTTGAGTAGCAAGATCAAAGGAAATGGGGCTCTCAGGCCTCTCTAGTTGATCTTGTTGTTGTGGGTTTGGTTCTTGGTTTGGTGGTGGCGATTGTGGTGGGTTAGATGATTCTGCCATTTTTATTAGGGTTTAAGGATGTTTAATTATTTTTGTGTGTGTTTTTGATAAGTGAATTGTGTTTGTGAAAAGTGAATTGTTAAAGTGGTTGATTTGTTTATATGAATTGGGAAGTTTCAAAAACTTTTTGAAGAATGGTTAACTGCCATTTGGAAGTTAACAATTTGTGATAGTGTTTTAGGGTTTGTTATTGCATATGTGCTCAACTTTGCATTTAATGAAAGTTAGCACCACATGATTCTAACACCTTGAACAGTGAACAGCCTTATGTTCAACTGCAAAAGTAGGTAAGAGAAAAAGGGTGAGGTCATTCAAACTTTTGGATATCATTTTTAATAAGATTAGAAATAAATAACTTCTTATATAAGAAATCACTTAAGAAAAATTATATTAATTTTTGAAAATCACTTTTGCTTTTGAAAACTGATCTTTTGATTGATGTTTGAAAGAACTGAACTAGGTCCAAGTTTGGTGTTATGTCAAGTTGAACTGGTGGAAAAGGTTAGGTATCATATGTTTATAAACTGAAGTGGGTGGTCACTAAATCCATAGATCGCTGGCGCACTTCAGTTTACTAGAATATGATACTCACTGGAGAGTATCTCTTAAGCAGATGGTTACTAAATCCATAGATCGATCGCGTACTTAAGAGACACTCAAAACTGAAGAGTATTCTTGTTTTTTAAAGCGGATGGTCACTAAGTCCTTAGATCGCTGACGCACTTTAAAATACTCATTAAAACTGAACTGGAGGATATTCCTTGCATTTGTCTAGTTTTGACACATCGTTGAACCCCTTCAGTCTTCATCTGAAGAATCATTTGAGGGTTCAGGTTTTGAGCCATCGATGTTTAGCATACCTAGTTCACAAATCAATCTCTTGAAAGTTGTTCATCTAGGGGCTTGGTGAAGATATCAGCAAGTTGATATTGAGTGGCAATGAAATGTAATTTAGTGTCCCCTTTAAGAATATGATCTCTGATAAAGTGATATTTGATATCAGTATGCTTTGTTCTTGAGTGTAGGACTGGATTGTTTGAGATTGCAATAACACTTGTGTTATCATAAAATATTGGCATATTTTTATAAATGATGTCATAATCACTGAGTTGACTCTTCATCCATAACATGTTGGCACAACATCTAGTTGCAGCTACATATTCAGCTGAAGACATAACTATAGATTGCTTCTTTTTAGCACTCCAGCACACAAGTTTGCCTCCTAGAAACTGACAAGCACCTGAAGTACTTTTGATATCCATGTTGCATCCAACATAGTCAAAATCTGAGTATACTTTTAGGTCAAAACTTAAGCATTTAGGATACCAAATACCAAGACTTGGAGTACCTTTTATGTACCAAAAAATTCTCTTTACAGCAATAAGGTGGGATTCCTTAAGATTTCTTGATATCTTGCACAGAGACAAGTTGAGAATTGAATGTCAGGTCTGCTAGCAGATAGATACATTAGTGATCTAATCATACCTCTGTACTAAGTCTCATTGATGGATTTGCCATTGAGATCATGTCCTAAGTTATTAGGGGGTACCATTGATGTTTTCACTGATGAACCGTTTATGTCATACTTATTTAGTAGATCCTTGACATAGTTTTCTTGGTTGATTGAAATTCCTCTTTGATGACATCAAATAACGTCTATTTTATAGCATTATTTATCCCACGATATTAACCCATTTTGTATAGTTATTGCAAAGAATTGTTACTTAATCGTTTATATTCGAGAATTGCAGTAATTATGGAGTAATTGGTGAAAGATGGCAAAAGGCGCGTATTCTAAAGCTTAAATGAAGATATTTGGAAGATTACTATTCTGAAGACCAATACACCGTATCCATCAAGGAAGATACGGCGTATCCGTGCCTGCACTCACTAATACCACAAAGGAATGAAGATCAAAACGCCATATCCAGAGGACTCAATACGCCGTATTCAAGATATAGAATCAAAATAATATTCTCGAAGATATCAAACGTGGTTCCTACTCTAAGAAATCCCCAATACGCCGTATCCAACCGACTTCCAGACCTTATAAATATAAAACTCAAAAACGAGTTTTAAGTGTGCTAAATCATATTTTCGATACCTAAACCACAAAAGTCGATTTTCAGAGGAGAAAAAGAGCAGAAGAGGTCAAGCAACGTATTCAATCCATATAAGACAACGTGTAATTCAATATACTTTAGTAATCGTTCAGTTTTTGGTATCATTCGTTAACTCGGTTAGTTTACCTTGGCTAAGTAATTGCTCTTATATTTATTATGACGTTTGAAGGCTAATACCTTTGGATATTAGCCATTATTATGAAGATCTGAATGTTTGGTATTTGTTTATATTGATTTCTTGATTTATCGTTGAGTGCTTGTTTATGTTTATCAATTTATACTTGTTTATGCGCTTTTGTATGCGACCTATCATTCAACTAGATCTAGTGAAGTAGACCAAGTGGATCTAGAGTCCGGGATAGCTCTCCATATAGTAATTTATACATCTAGAATAATAGTTACACAAATATTATCCTTTTAAGTCTGTATCTAGGATACGCTTCGGGCTTAACTAGTTAATTGGATATTGCCGATGGTTTATTGATCGCGTTGACTAGCATGTGACCTAGATAATTCAACAAGTAACATTCTGATTCCATTGGATAGTTGGACAAGTGGACTACTAGTGTATAGATTGCCATTAAGCGGTAAGTAGGTAAAGTCTCTATGAGCTAGGGTTTAACAAGATCACCATTGCTTTAATCCCTAAGATAAATTATAATCAGCAAATAAGGATGCTTTATGCGGATGCTTTAATTATGACAGAATTAATGTGTCTAGGTCTTAGGATGATGTAAAGCCTAAGTCTTAAGAATGATATGCCACCTCGAGAGAAGAAATCATTGCACTTAATAAACAAACCAACGTTCTAATCGAATTAATAATGGTTAATACAGTTCTTATATAAGGTTCGACCGCTCTTTTATCTTTTGTCTATTAGCTTGCGTGAGTAATAGTGTCTTGAATTGATTGTAGTCACCAACCAAACCGTTCCAGTCTCGCAGGCTGAAAACCCCTATTTTCCTATTAGAATTAGGATTTAGACTGACATAGGTTTAACATAGGTTTAGAGTGGAATTAACATAGATTAAATAACCAAGATATTAATTAAATTGTTAGATTTAACCTCGCTTTAAGTGATTGACACCCTAAATACCACGAAACTACTACCAATCGGGTACACTGCCCGTTAAAGTGTTGTTTTTTGTTGAGTCGGCAAAATATAAATTTAAAACTTAAATAATCTTAAATATACCATACAACGACATCACATCAAGTTTTTGGCGCCGCTACCAGGGAGTGAAAATTAATCTTGATTTTTATTTGATATTTTGGTTTTTAACATTAGATTAGATCTAACCCTTAGGAATAGTGTAATTTAGATTAGTGTATATTCGTGTATATTCTGTAAATTTTGTATATTTGTCTTTAATCGTTTGCTTGTATATATTTGTGTGTTTAATTGTTTGCGTATTTAATTGTTTTTCTTAATACAATGTTATGGTCGACAATTGAATACGGCGTATCCACTTCCATCGGATACGGCGTATCTAGTTTTCTGTCCAATATAGCATATTCATCTTAACAGATTAATATGGCGTATCCACTTCCATTGGATACGGCGTATCGATCGTCTGGAACAGAAATTGAAATAATTGATTTTCATGCAAAAAAATTTCTACCTTCCTTTGTAACAAATCCTACTGATTGTTTATCCCTTGTTTCAGGTAGTGCATGACAAGGAATTCTACGAATGAACTATTTACGCCTTACAAAGATCCTGAACGAGAATTTTGATCATCAAAAAGACACTTCAAGACTCTAAGTCTTGACGAATTGAGATCACCGGATTTTAATCTACTTTCTGACCAAGAATACTCGGAGGAAGAAGAAGAGGAAGCAATGGCGGAAACAATGGAGCAATACATGAGCAAGACCCGAACAGACTATGGATCGGGAGTCGCTAGGCCTAAAATCGATAACAAAGATCAATTTGAACTTAAAGGCTAATTTCCTAAGGAGCTTAGAGAAAACACATTTAACGGTTCGGATAATGAGAATGCAAATGAACACATTGAGAAAGTTCTCGAAATAGTTTACTTGTACCATGTCCCTAACATCACTGTAGATCAACTAATGCTCTGAGTCTTCCCTATATCCTTAACTGGAGCCGCAAGTCGTTAGCTAAGAAACGAACCAACTGGTTCAATCAAAACTTGGGAAGATCTTAAAACTAAGTTTTTGAACAAATACTGCCCACCTGGTCGAACTACGAAGAAAATGGAGGAAATCAACAACTTTCAGCAAGAGCCGGATGAAACCATTTATCAAGCATGGGAGCACTTTAAGGAACTCTTGATGAAGTGTCCTCAACACTATTTGACTGAGATGCAGTAGGTAATTTTGTTCTACAATGGGTTTGATATTTCGACACGACAGATTCTTCACTCAAGAGGTGTCGTTCCAACTCAAACTGCTACTGATGCCAAAATAGCCATCCAAGAAATGGCTGAATACTCTCAAAAATGGCACAATGGAACATCCAGAGGAAGAAGTACTGAGACTTCTGACGGATTAGCTGCTATACAAGCACAACTGAACAATCTAGGAAGAGAGATCAAGAAAGTGAATGAAAAAGTTTATGCTGCTCAAGTAGGATGTGAACAATGCAAAGGACCCCATTACACCAAAGATTTCCCACTAAAAGAAGAAGGTAAAACCCTAGAAGAAGCTTACTACACGTAATTTGGTGGACCTTTTCAAGGTAGGGGATAAAGAGCAACAACTCCAGGGTACTATCAAAGGAACAACGCAAATCCTTCGTACTAAGAACAAAGGAAATCTATGGAAGATACCCTGAGCAAATTCATGAGTGAATCAGCGAAGAGACACGAAGAAAATTCCAATTTGATTAAATAAATCCGAGCTACGACAGATGCTGCCATAAGGAACCAAAGAGCATCAATCAAAACATTAGAAATACAAATCAGGCAAATAAGCAAGGTACTACAGGAAAGAGGATTTGGAAGCCTACCAAGCTCAACTAAAACGAACCCGAGAGACCAAGTCAAGTCGATTTCAACCACTATTGAAGCTGATTCATATTGGATACGCCGTATTAGATCATCCCAATACGCCGTATCCACTAGACAGAATAGTAGACTGTTGTACAAGGCAAGACAAACAATGATTCCTTTTCCAAGTCGTTTGGATAATCATTACTATGAAGAAGAAGAGGGGAACTATGGACTAAAATTTGCGGAAGCTTATGGAGCTTCACATATCAATAACATCATACCCCAAAAGGAGAAAGACCCAGGGAGTTTCACTTTACCTTGCTTTATTAATAATGTTTGCTTTGACAATGCCCTTGTTGACTTAGGAGCTAGCGTTAGTGTTATACCTCTCTTGACATACCTTAACTTAGGATTGAGCGAATTAGCTCACACTAGGTTGACAGTGGAATTAGCAGATAAGACTGTAAAATATCCAAAAGGAATAGCTGAAAACGTACTAGTAGGAATTGGTAAATTTACTTTCCCAATAGACTTTATAATTCTTGATATGCTCGAGGATATCAAAGTGCCCTTGATCCTTGAAAGACCATTTTTGTTTATCGCCCGTGCTAAAATTAATGTTTACAAGAGAAAGATTACTTTAAGAGTTGGAGAAGAAAATATTATTTTCAAAAGTGTTAAACCTGCTAGTAGTTTAATTAAGATGGTCTACATGATAAGTTTGAGAGAAAGAATGGAACTTGATTTAGAAGCTAGGCTTATGGGAGAGACTCTGGTGTTAAATAGATCATTAGACTCTTTCTTGGAAGATTACATTAAATTAAATGATCTTAACAAACCATTTGAGCTTAGGAGAAATCAAGGAGATAATTTGATGCCCACCATTGAGGAAGGTGAGGTAATTGAGGAATTTAGAACTAGGTATAAAGATCTTGATATTGGAATTGATGATTACACTAGTTATTGTGACTCTGATAAGAAGATCCATATAGATTGTACTCACAACTTAAAGTTTTCATGCATGATAGGATTTGAATTTACGCACGTCAACTTCTTCCCATTATTATATGTCAATGTAATGTCCAAAAAGT
>BQNB010172167.1:0-13491 GCA_026074375.1 Tanacetum coccineum
GTACGGGTAATCGGGGCGGGTATTATCAAAACCCGTCACCGAACCCGTACCCGGCTAAATTCTTTTATCAATACCCGTACCCGCATCCGAACCCGCCAACCCGCCCCCGAACCCGACCCAACCAGTTCGGGTTTCGATTTTCCCTATCGGTTTCGGATGCTTTTGCCATCCCTAGTGTTAACTAGCTATGGCACAAGAGACTACCCCATCTCAACTTTAAAAACATCAACAAACTAACCAAACAAAACCTTGTTGCTGGTCTTCCTCCTCTTAACTTTTCAAAAGATAAACCCTGTTCAGCTTGTGAGAAAGGGAAGCACCATAGAGCATCATTCAAAACAAAAAGATCATTTTCCATCAACAAGTGCTTACATCTCCTTCATATGGATTTTTTGGACCTGTTAAACCTCAAACGATCAGTCATAACAAATATACTCTGGTCATAGTTGATGAGTACTCAAGGTACACTTGGGTATTTTGCTTAAAAAAGAAGAGTGATGCAGGTGAGTGCAACATGTCTTTTATCAGAAAGATGGAGAACCTCAATGATGTTAAGGTGAAGGATTTGAGAAGTGATAATAGAGCAGAGTTCAGGAATCATAAATTAAAAGAGTTTTATGATTTAAAAGGGATATCTTAGAAATTCTCATCCCCTTGTACCCCTGAACAAAATGGTGTAGCTGAAAGAAGAAAAAACACCCTAATTGAAGCAGCAAGGACTATGCTAAATGGTTTAAAAGTCCCTAAACAATTTTTGGGGAAGCTATAAACATTGCTTGCTACACTTAAAATAGATCAATCATTCTGAAAAGTCATGGGAAAATAGCTTATGATGTGCTCAGAGGAAGATCTCCTGATATTAGCTACTTTTATGTGTTTGGTTGTCCTGTGTTTATTCACAATCACATACAACACCTAAGAAAGTTTGATGAAAAGGCTAATGATGGCTCCTTTCTTGGATACTCTCCAGTGGCTAAAGCTTTTAGGGTATTCACTATCAGAAGGCAAGAAATAGAAGAAACTTATCATGTCACATTCAATGAAGCTGATGAAGTAATCACTCAAACTAGCAAAGATTGTGATGAGATCAACTTTAATGAAAACAGATCCTTCCCTGATGATGAATTCGTGGTACCAAGGAATCCCTTCTAAAGCACTGGAAATGATGATTACCTACCTTATGTCCTTGCATTTGATCCCCTTTCAACTAACAACATTATCATCCTTGATCCTGTCATTCCCATTGCTCAAGACATCAACTCACCTGATGAATCACCTAAGTTCTCAATAGTTGATGATCATCTTGTTTACAATGAACCAGATAACTCTGAAC
Source organism: Tanacetum coccineum (assembly GCA_026074375.1). NCBI lineage: Eukaryota > Viridiplantae > Streptophyta > Magnoliopsida > Asterales > Asteraceae > Tanacetum > Tanacetum coccineum. The sequence goes on from BQNB010172167.1 coordinate 1,334, forward strand.
CAGCTAAAATTCATATTGATATCCTTGAATCTCAAAACATCACCATCAATGATGAACAATTCAGTGATGTTGAACCCTCACCAACAATCATTTCACCATCAGCTGAAATCATTTATGATTCTCCAGCTCCTTACGACAGATGGTCTAGAGATAAACACATCCTCCTAGTTAACATTCTAGGTGAACCTCAGGTTGGTGTAACAATAAGAAGCATAGTCAGAGACTCTGAAGCTGTATCAGCCCATGAGTGCCTATATGTCAATTTCCTCTCTGAGATGAACCAAAGAAGGTAATTGAAGCTCTTAAAGAAGAAGGATGGGTAATTGCAATGCATGAGGAGCTTAATCAATTTGAAAGAAACAAAGTCTGGACACTTTTCCCTACACCCTATGGTAAAAGCATCATTGGGACCAAGTGGATCTTTAGGAACAAGATGGATGAAAATGGTCTGGTTATCAAGAACAAAGCAAGGTTGGTTGCTTATGATGAAACTTTAGGAACAAGATAGGTTTCGGTTTTCCCCATTGGGACTATGATGAAACTTTTGCACCAGTTGCCAGACTTGAAGCCATCATAATATTTCTTCCTTATGCTGCCTACATGGGTTTTATGGTATATCAGATGGATGTAGAAGAGTGCTTTTCTGAATGGGAAACTCTTTGAAGAGGTGTATGTTCAAGAACCACCTAGATTTGAAAGAAGTGAATTTCCCAACTATGTGTGCAAGCTGGATAAAGCTCTCTATGGGCTGAAACAAGCTCTCAAAGCATGGTATGAAACATTGTTAAAATTTCTTATTCAACATAAGTTTATCAGATGTACCATTGACAACACTCTTTTTACCTATAAGACTAAGAGTGATGTTATTATTGTACAGATATATGTGGATGATATCATATTTGGGTCAACCAATGATAAGCTTAGTAAACAATTTGCTAAGCTGATGACCAAAAAGTATGAAATAAGTATGATTGGTGAACTAAATTATTTTTTAGGTTTTCAAATAAATCAAAATTCTAAAGAAATTTCTATTTGTCAAGAAAAATATGTTAAAGATTTACTCAAGAAATATAAGCTAGCTGACTATGCCTTAGTGAAATGGCCCATGCTTCCCCTAAATAATTTAGGCCCTGATGAATCAGGCGTCTCTGTAAATGAGACTCAGTTCTGAGGCATGATTGGGTTACTAATGTATCTAATAACTAGCATACATGATTTCTAATTTTCCACATGTCTTGGTGAAAGGTACCAAGCTAACCCCAAGGAATCCTACTTTGTAGTTGTAAAAAGAATTTTCAGGTACCTCAAAGGAACTCCAAATCTAGGTCTTTGGTATCCAAAAAGATCAGGCTTCGATCTCAAGGCATATTCAGACTCTTACTATGCTGGTTGCAACCTAGATATGAAAAGCACTTCAAAGGGTTGTCAAATTTTTAGAAGAAAGTCAGTATGTTAGAGTGCTAAGAATCAAAGCTCAATGGCTATGTCATCAGCTGAAGTTGAGTATGTGGCTGCTACTGGGTGTTGTGATCAAGTCTTATGGATTAAAAGTCAGTTTTCTAACTATGATGTTCTCTATGACAAGGTGCCTATATTATGTGGTAATACAAGTGCCATTGCCATATCAACCAACTCAGTTTTGCATTCTAGAACAAAACATATTGACATCAGGTATCACTTCATCAAGGATCATATTTTAAAAAGTGATATTGAGCTTCATTTTGTACCCACTGATTTACAACTAGTTGATATTTTTACAAAACCATTAGCTAAGCCTAGCTTCACTAGATTGGTTGCTGAATTGGATATGCTCAATATTGACAAAGTAATACTTGATAAAGAAAAGATTTTAAGTGATTATTTAACTTGAATATTAAATATTTTTAAGGTAATTGAATAGTTACATTTAAGTTGAAAGACAGACATTCTCTATATTTAATTCGGATATTATCAAAAAGGTTTACCTACTTTCTCGAAAATAACGGGATTTTACAGTGCACGAAGTGGCGAGGGACCCACGTTTTGTGACAGTTTACCACCACGCATTTAATGTGAAACTTAAACGGTTTTTATTTTCAAATTAAAAAATATTTTTATGGTAAAAACTATCATTTTTTCACACATACTCCTCATTTTTCACAAAATAAAAACCCTAAACTCATTTTCATCATCTCTCCCAAAACCTTTTCATCAAACAGAAGCAAAATCCTTTATCTTTTAACAACTATGGCTTCAGAATCATCATCACCATCAACAAAAACTCATGTCACACCTACTTCAAACGTCAATTTTAAGTGTGATAAATGTATCATAGCTTTTAACAATGGAATCGCATTGTTGTAGCACAAACACCCTTTATACCAACCCATACTCTAGTTTTTATCAAAATGTTGCATCTCTACTATTTTCACCAAACAACCTTCTGCATGTTACTCATAATACCTTAGGGAATTTTGGTATTCAGCTAAGGTAAATGCTGCAACAAACACAATCACCTTCTCACTCTCTTTTTTGAAAAACCACTTTCCTTTGACCTTAGTGAGTTTTCATCTATCACTGGATTGAGGTATAGTGATAATTATGTATCTTTCCTAACAAAGGAGATCGTGAAGGCTGGTTTGATAACTTTGGGACTAGTTGATGAGAAAAACCCAAATCTTTCATCCACTGATCTTGTCAACTATTCTCCGCTGAAAATAAGATATTTTTCACTGATTTGGAAGGTTTTGATGCTAGATGTTGTCAAGTGTCTGAGAGGTATGCAGGGGTCACATGATTAGATAAATATCAATCAGTAAGTGATAGCTTACAGCCTGATATGAGGCTTAAATTGTTAGGAACATGAAAGTGTCGGTCGCTTCCATAGATAACAGTCGTTAGCTTGTTAAGTAATTTTTGGAAACTTACATAGTTAGTTAACAAAGGTCCATGGATAAACTCATGTAAGCCCAAGCCCACTTGTTCATTGTAAGTATATTAACACCTCTCCATGCCTTAGAGAGGTGGTTGGTTGTTCATTTTCACACATAATATTACAAGTTTACTTTCTCTCTCTAAGTGTTCATCTAACCCTCTTTCTCTCACTAAAACAACTTTCCTCATCTTTCCATGTATGTTATATGATTATTCTTCAATTGGTATCAAGAGCCATGGAGTGGTGTGTTTAGATATTGTGTTTGTTTTTGGTTCGTGTAGTTTTACTTAAGTTACACGCAACACTAAAAGATCATCTACATAGGTAGCTTTGATCTAGTATCCTTGGATATAGGTGTGTGTGCTTAGATTCATAGAAAAAATCTCTTATTTTGTGTCTTTTGCGTTCATTAGCTTTATAAAGGTCAAAATCTTGATTTTAAATTTTTCGATTAAAAAACCTTAAAGTTGTCATTTTTCTTGTCCCTATAGGCTTAGTAACACTTTTGGTACAAACATTTTCGGAAATAATCATTAAAAACGTATCTTTTTGAGTTTTGAAAAAGTGGGTTTCGAGTAGTTAGAACCGATCTAGTTTATTTCAGTTGAAACCGATCTAGTTGTTTTTGTTGGAACCGATCTAGTTTATTTCAGTTGGAACCGATCTAGTGTTTTTCAGTGGAACGATTAGTTTATTCTCAGTTGAAACGATCTAGTTATATCCAGTTGGAAACATCTAGTTGTTTTTCGTAGGAAAATGATCTAGTTGATTTCAGTTAGAACCGATCTAGTTTATTTCAGTTGAAACCGATCTAGTTTATATCAGTTGGAACCGATCTAGTTGTTTTTAGTTGAAACCGATCTAGTTGATTTCAGTTTTATTTCAGTTGAAACCGATCTAGTTGTTTTTTGTTGGAACCGATCTAGTTGATTTTAGTTGGAACCGAACTAGTTATTTTTCAGTGTGAACCGAACTAGCTATTTTTCATTGTGAACCGAACTAGTCAAGATTAATCAAAACCGAACCACTCAAATTTCAAAATTATACGGTTTATTTCTTTAACTTGTAAAATCCCATGATACATTAACTTGTTTTCCCGGTTTTGTCAAGAATTGTAAAATCCCGTGTAGTTTCAAGAACTCAAATACTTAAAAGACACTTTAATCAAACACAATTTCTTTCTACCACCGTTCGATCCGACAATAATCTTTTAACATATAAATTTATCAATGATGACTCTTGCCGATAAAGCAATTCTGTCAAGTGCTGACAATCGTCCACCCATGTTGAAAAAAGATATGTATGATTCTTGGAAAAGCATAATGGAGCTATACATGTTAAATAGACAACATGGAAGAATGATCCTTGAATCCGTTGAAAATGATCCATTTATTTGGCCTTCAATTGAGGAAAATGGTGTGACAAGACCAAAGAAATATTTTGAGTTATATGTTACCAAAGCAATTCAAGCTGATTGTGATATCAAGGCAACAAATATCATTCTACAAGGACTACCACCTGAGGTCTATGCATTGGTTAGCAATCATAAAGTCGCCAAGGAACTTTGGGAAAGAATTCAACTTCTCATGCAAGGAACTTCATTGACGAAACAAGAAAGGGAGTGTAAGCTTTATGATGAATTCGATAAGTTTGCTTATAAGAAGGGGGGAAACACTACATGAGTTCTACTTAAGATTTTCACTGCTCCTCAATGACATGAATATCTACAATATGAAACTGGAACAATTTTTAGTGAACACCAAATTTTTAAATACTCTTCCTCCTAAATGGAGCAAATTTGTGACAGATGTCAAACTGGTTCAGGATTTGCATACAACTAACATTGATCAGCTTCATGCTTATTTGGGACAACATGAATTTCATGCAAATGAGGTTCATTTAATGTATAAACGCAACTCAAATCCGCTTGCTTTGGTTGCAACCCATCAGATGACCCAGTCCCCTTATCAAACTCATCAAAACTCTTACCAAAACACTTAATTTCAACAACAAGTTTCACCATATCAGTCTCCACAGTATAGATCACCTTATCAGTCTCAATAATACTCAACTCATCAATCATCAACACCTCTTTCAATTACTTATCCATCCAATGAGTATCAATCATCAATTCACCACAACGTTTATTCTCTATCATCATCCATCCCTCAATTGGAATATGCTCCCTCAGTTAACCAACAATCTGAATTTTCCCAACCAGACTCGAGTCTAATTGTTTTAGTATTCTAGAAAGGTGATGATCCTATTGATGCCATCAATCACATGATGTCTTTCTTGACTGTTGTTATCACTTCTCGCTATCCCATTACCAATAACCAACTAAGGAATTCGTCAAACCCTAGGCAACAAGCTACCATTAATAATGGAAGAGTAACCTTACAACCAATTCAGGAGAGACAAGCTTCTTTAGCTACGGGTACTTCAAGGACTTACACTCCAGGAGCAAGTGGAAGCAATTCTGGGAAACAAAGGACTGGTATTAGTTACAACTGTAAAAGGGAAGGTCACATGTCTAAACAGTGCACTAAACCAAAGAAAAAATAGGATGATTCATGGTTTAAGGATAAAGTTTTGTTGGTTCAAGCTTAAGCAAGTGGTCAAATTCTACATGAGAAGGAACTAGCATTTTTGACAGATCCAGGAATTCCAGAAGGTCAAGCCACACAGACTATCATTACTCACAATGCTGCTTATCAAGCTGATGATTTAGATGCATATGACTTTGATTGTGATGAACTCAACACCGCCAAAGTTGCTCTCATGGCGAATTTATCTCATTATGGTTCAGATGCTCTTTCTGAGGTACACAATCATAATAATGTGAATAATAATATGATTAATCAAGTTATGCAGGCTATGCCGTCTTCTGAACAGTCGAATGTTGTAAACCATTCAAAGACTGAAATAACCAGTGATAGCAATATCATTCCTTATTCTTAGTATCTGATTGAATCACAACAAAATGTTGATTTAAAGAGTAAAGACAACATTTCAGATTCATGTGCAAAGTCTGTAGAGATTGATCTTCTTAAACAAACTCTTTCAGAACACTTAAAAGAAAAGGAATCTTTAATGCAAACGGTTACTCTTCTTAAAAATGATTTTAAGAAAGAAGAATCTAGAAACATTGATAGGGAAATTGTGTTAGAAAAGAGGATCAAACAGTTAGATAATATTGTTTTTAAAAGAGATCAATCCGCACAAACTGTTCATATGTTGATGAAACCTCAGTTTTTCTATGATCATACAACTAAACAAGCTCTAGGTTTTCAAAATCCTTTCTATCTGAAGAAAGCTCAGCAGTTGGAACTGAAGCTATATGTTGGTGATATTATTGAGAAAACTAATCCCATTGTGATTCCTGAATCTGAAGAGACCTTAATGCTTACTGAAGAGAGTTGTTCAAAAATGCTTTTAAAACAAAAGGATCCTATAATGTTAGAAAAGAAAGTTAATACTACACCAGTCGATTATGCTTGTCATAACCAACTTTCTTAAGATTTTGTAAAACAATTTGTTCCACAAACTAAATTATTCGCTAAACAAGCCTTTTGGTCTTAGAATTCTGTGATTTCTCCTGAACCCACTCTTTCTAGTAGACCCACCAAAGTTGAGGTTCTAAAAGAACTTCCTAAAGTCAGCATGATTAATTCTAGTTTGAAGAAACTTAAACACCATCTTGCTGGTTTTGATGTGGTAGTCAAAGAAAGAACCACGCCCACAGCTATCACTGAGGGCTCATGGGGGTTCGAACATACAAAAGCTTGTTGTAGGGATGAAATAATTTCATTTGTAAAAGCTCTGAAGGACTTATTTAACACATTCAATCAATATTTGATTGATGAACTTTCTGAAGTCCAAAATGTCTTTCATCAAATGGAGCAGGCTGTGGAACAACATCGTTTAGAGTCCAAAACATCTGAAGTTAAAATTAATCAAGTTTTGAACAAAAATAAACGACTCTTGGAACAAGTTATCAGCAAAGATATTGTCAACATCATTGTAAATTCTTCTGTGGATATTGCTTCTGTGAATGTGCATGAATGTGAAAAGTGTCTCAAACATGAGACTGAGCTTCTCAACAAAAAGGATTTCATTGAAAAAGAGATTTACGATAAACTGTTCAAAAGTTTTGCCACTCTTGAAAAACATTGCTTTTTGTTAGAAGTTGATACTCAACTTAATCAGGAAATCTTTAAAAGGGACAATTCTATTTCAAATCATAGTGCTCCAAGTTTTGATCAATTATTTGAATTAAATGAATTGAAAGCTCAGTCCCAAGAGAAAAACACAGTCATAAAGAAGTTGAAAGAGAGAATTAAATCTCTAAGTAGGAAAATGAATGAGGTTAAGCTTAAAAAGGACTTAGAAGAGATTGAAACAATAAATATCAAATTGGATCATAGGGTGACAAAGCTTATTGCTGAGAATGAGCATTTGAAACAGACATATAAGCAACTTTATGACTCGATTAAACCAGCACGTATTCGATCAAAAGAACAATGTGATGATTTAATTAATCAAGTCAATCTAAAGTCTGTGGAAATCTCTGATTTAAATGCTAGTCTGTAGGAAAAATTCTTGGAAATTACAGCTCTCAAGGATGACTTAAGGAAACTTAAAGGAAAAGCTCTAGTTGATAACGCTGTTACAAAACACACTATTGATCCAGATATGCTTAAGATTGATGTGGAACCAATAACTCCTAAATTGTTAAATAAAAGGACAGCTCACTCTGCCTATATTAAGCACACTCAAGAAGAAGCTACAGCTCTTAGGGATCTAGTTGAACATGTTAAATCTAAATATCCCTTTATTCCTTATTATCTACGAACGGTACTTATGCTAAAATAATTCAGAAGTGATTAACACATCCAGTAAAACCTGCCCCGAGTGTCAACAATACTGATGGAAAAATAGTGGCTGTGACCCTAAAGAACAAGGAAAAAAGAGTTAGATTCACTGAACCCGTCACATCCTCAGGAAACACAATTACAAAAACAACCTCTACATCAAACCTAGTTTCTAACAAACCTATGTTGTCTCTAAGTGAGTTTTTTTTTTTAAAACCGTCTACTAGTGCTACGGTCACAGCCTTCAGGCAAACCCCCGACAAAATAAGATTAGCAAAACACCAAGTAGTATTGAAAGAATAATGTAGAATGACCCACCCTAGGAAGTGCTAAATTCTAGTTATGAAAATTTAGATTGTGTGTTCAACTATAAGGAATCTAATGTGCAGCATTCCAAGCATAATGCGAATTCTAAACTTAAATGTGCTAAGTGTAATGGTTGCATGCTTTCTGATAATCATGATTTGTGTGTTCTTGATTTTATCAATAATGTGAATGCTCGTAAAAAATCTAAATCTATTAACAAAAATTCAAAGAGAAAAGTTTGGAAACCAACAGGAAAGGTGTTTTCAAATATTGGATACATATGGAGACCTACTGGTTGAACCTTCACTATAGTAGGAAATGCGTGCCCTTTAACTAGGGATTACGCAACTATGAAGTACCCTTAGGAAACTAACTGCCTCTAGAAATGAAACACCTAAGCTTGTTGTAACATTGGTTTACTCAAGGAAACCTAGGAAATCTATAACTAATGTTCCTATTATCAAATCTAAGGTTATTAAATTTGTATCTGCTAACCAAAGGAACCTAGTCTATCTTGGGGATCCATAGTTTCTGATGTTCCATCTTCCTCTCTTAATGAATGCAGGTCGTCCAAATTGTTCTCTGGTATTTGGACTCCGGCTGCTCCAAGCATATGACCGGAGATCGCTCTCAGCTCACCAATTTTGTCAATAAGTTTTTGGGTATAGTCAAATTCAGAAATGATCACGTGGCAAAGATATTGGGTTATGGTGATTATCAGATTGGGAATGTTACGATATCAAGGGTTTACTACGTGGAAGGACTTGGACATAACTTATTCTCCGTTGGGCAATTTTGTAATTCGAACCTTGAAGTTGCTTTTTGCCAACACACCTACTTCATTTGTAATTTAGAAGGTGTTGATCTATTGACTGGATCTCGAGGCAACAATCTGTATACTCTGTCTCTTGGAGATATGATGGTGTCCTCTCCTATATGTCTCTTGTCAAAGGCCTCAAAGACTAAGTCCTGGCTATAGCACTGACATCTGTCTCATCTAAACTTTGGTGCAATCAACCATTTAGCTAGACACGGTCTTGTTTGAGGTCTCCCTAAGCTTAAATTTGAAAAGGACCATCTGTGTTCTGCTTATGCAATGGGTAAAATCAAGAAGAAATCCCACACATCTAAATCTGAAGACACCAACCAAGAGAAACTATATCTTTTGCACATGGATCTTTGTGGACCAATGCGTGTCACAAGTGTTAATAGAAAGAAGTACATCCTCCTTATTGTTGATGATTACTCACGATTCACATGGTTTAAGTTCTTAAGGTCAAAAGATGAAGCTCCAGATTTCATAATTAAGTTTCTCAAGATGATCCAAATGCGGCTTAAAGTGCCTGTCCAAAGAATCAAAACAGATAATGGAACTGAATTTGTTAATCAAACCTTACATGAATATTATGAGAAGGTTGGCATCTCTCATGAAACATCTGTTGCTCGCTCTCTATAGCAAAATGGTATCGTTGAAAGATGAAATCGGATGCAAATTGAGGCTGCCCGCACAATGTTAATTTATGCAAAAGCTTCATTATTCTTATGGGCAAAAGCTGTTGCTACCGCATGTTATACCCAAAATCGTTCCATCGTACGTCTTCGTCACGGTAAAACACCATATGAGCTTTTATATGACAAACATGTTAGGAACAAGAAAAGTCTTGGTCACTTCCAATACTAAATAGTCTAAGCCCGTAAGTAAGTCATGTTAATGATATGTAAGCTAATATGGTCCACGGCCCATGGAAAGCCTCACAAAGGCCCATGGCCGGCTACATGTAGCATATAAATACCCCTCTCCATGCCTTGGAGAGGGGGTTGGTTAGTTGATTATCTTTGTAATTCATTTTCTACACACACGTAATACATTCCATCTTTCATGTTTACTTTCTCTCTCTAAACTAATCCAACCCACTCTATCTCTTGTTCTTGCATAAATCAAAGATTACATATATATATATTTTTCAATTAGTATCAAGAGCCCACGGTTATGTTCTTGGGTCGCTTTTATTTCTTTATGGTCTGTTTGGTCTTGTCACACTTTCAGATCTGTCATTGTTGTATTCGTAGCTGTTTCAGCTTATTTATAGCTTATATTCAGCTTATTTCGTGAGCTTATTTGTCCAGAAATGGCAGTTTGTTTTGTTGTTGTGTCAAAAGTTCAAGTCTGTCATTAAAGCTTATTTTTAAACTTTATAGGTATTAAGCTTAATGGGTTGGTCTGGTTATGCTTATTTCGTCCTTGAGCTTATTTTCAAAGCTACCTGTTTTTGGCTTATTTTCATGTTTGTTTGGCTTCTATAAACTGCTTATATTTTAAGCTTATTTTCTGGTTTTAACAAGACAATTGGTGAAGATGGAAAAAAGACAAGAAAAGCAAGGACAATGGTACAACTCGATGAAGCAACCGAATTAGCAACTTCTTCAGACACCGAATTCGCATAACCGAATTAGCAACTTCTGAGTCACCCAAATTCGCAGTTTGCTGAGTCCCCCAAATTCGCAGTTTGCAGAGTCACCCGAATTCGTAGTTCGTAGAGTCACCTGAATTCGCAGTTTGCAGAGTCACCCGAATTCGCAGTTTACAGAGTTACCCGAATTCGCAGTCTCACAAAGTCAACCGAATTCGCAGTTTCCATAGTGTTGTCCGAATTCGCAATTACCCTTAGCAGGAAACGAATTAGCAACCTACCAGACCCAACATAGTCAACTCGGTATTTACCGAGTTGACCCGGGTCGACTCATTGAGTTAAGACAACAAGTCTAAACTAGAACAGAAAGGTAGAAATGAGAATGAGATGGACAGACTCAGATTATACCATATCAAACTAAACCATATCTTCAACAACATCAATCAGCCAACAACGAATCCAACAAACTCTACCTAATCCCATCGTCACAACAAATCCAACTAATTTAAATCCTATTCCCATCGTCACAATTATACAACTACAAATCCAACTCCATCTCCTTTCAACAAGAAGACTCGAAACTAAATCAAATCAAGATCTCAGGATATGGCTTTTGATTTGTGAAAGTTATTTCAAACAAACTCGAATCCAAACATCATCATTGATCTCTGTTGGGTATAACCCTTTACTATCCGAATATAAAGATTAAGGAATAACAATTGTATTACTCTCAATCTTGATTTCGTTTTTCAAATACAATAATATAAACAATGACGAACCTACCTGAGATCCTCCAAAGGACCTTGAAAGCCATGTCTTATATGTGTCTTTGATCATGTAATAACTATGAACAAAGGAAGGGGCTCGTGTACTCGTTTTCTTGGTTTAAGGTTCGAACATATATAAAGTATTACCGTTTGGTTCAGATTTGATTCACGATTAAGAAGTAATGAATATATGAGATGCGTTTATTTGGTTGGAGATGTGAGAGTTAAAGGAGATTTGATTTCTAATTCACATAAAGAGACAAAGTGGATGTATTGAGTGATAACCATCTGTCGCTTATGGGAGAGATAAGGTGGTTGAATCTAGATCTGTTTGACTTGGTATGAGATCTAGAAGATGGGGGCGGATGATAAAGAAATTAGGGTAAGTGTGTGCTAAATATTAGGGATTGACTCTTTTATATCCTACATATCTGTGATACCTATTATACAATTAGGCCTAATTTTATAATTTCATATAAGTGTCTGATTTGGAATGGATCAAGTGGGTTGGATTTCTTTTTATTACTGCTTGGTCCGAGTCCAAGTTTAATTGATGTTGGGCCTATATTAATGGATTGAGCCGTGTCTTAACTCAAAATTGTTGGCGGTGAGTTTGTGATTAATCCAGGTACAACTGATTGAGTATTAAATGATCCGTATTAAAACTAAATCTAGCTAAATGACTCACTTGGGATGATTTGTTGCTATATTTAGTTGTTAATGATTACATTTGTGCTTCATGATGACAAAGTGACAAAGTGGCGAGACCAGGATCAATTTGGATAAAGAATCATGAAACTTAAAGGCTGGTATGTGTTTAATTACACATACCTTTTACCTTTAAAAACAAGCTAAAATAACTAAAAACGGACTTAAAATGCCAAAT
>BQNB010172168.1:0-13491 GCA_026074375.1 Tanacetum coccineum
GCCATTTTGCATTAATATGTTGTACACTATGCATTATTAAGAGTAATAAGGTGGTTCTCGCAGTTCTGTACATTTATTTGGTTCTGAAAAAGAACCCAACACTATATATATAAATATTTATATAAATTTGGTTTTTAGTTCAGACTGTCAAACCCATATCCAACCCGAGAACCAAATTCATAGTTCTATTCGGTTCGGTTATTAGTTCGGTTCGGTTTCGATTTTCGATTTATTCAATTTTTTCGGTTTTTCTGCTCACCCCTACTTACCAAAGCACTTATATTCAAATAAGCAACTCCATTTCGTCCTTACAATTAAAGGTACTTATATGCTTTATAAAAACACAAGATAAACAATTTTTAATAAACAATCCCAAACACCCACTTAGTTGATAAGCATTTTCTAAATTGGCTTTCGAAATGGGCAATTATGATAACATATACACAACAACACATTGTTTTGCAATGACAATTAACAAAAGTCAAGGACAAACTTTGTCTAAGTTGGTCTATATTTGGAACGACCAATTTTTTCGCACGGACAACTTTATATGGCTGTATGAAGAGTAAAGAGCAAGAAAGGTCTAAAGATGTTGTGTTGTGATAAAGATGGAAATTATTGCAATTAAACAAATAATGTTGTTTTAAAAAAGTCATTCATCAACTTTAAGTTTAATCATTTTTTTATTTTTATTTTTAACAGCACTTTATTAAAAAACTAGCAAGAAGCTAGAAAAATTACAAAGTTACACGATGAGGATTTTTTAGCCAATCAACCCAACTAAACGACACATTACATCTAAACCGACTTCTAATAAAGTTGCCGTTCAAAAAAAAAAAGAATACGACATAACATCATCAAAAATATCCGCCTTAGAAAGAGAAACCACACCAAAGACACACTTATTACGATAAGCCCAAATTAGCCACCACAACAAAACACACCCCTTCTAACAACATTTTATGCTTGATAGGAATCCGAAGATTTACGATCAAAGAAACCCATTCATCGAACGTATGCACTTCCATGAAATCCACCTCCCACCAACGGCAAATCTTGCGAAAATTATCTTTCGCAACAAGGCAATCAAAAAATAAATGACTTGACGATTCCGTGACGCTACCACAAATGGGACAAAGAATAGACGGAATATCTAACACCTCCTGGAAATATATTAAGCACGGTAGGCAACAATGCCATTCTCACCTTCCATGCATTGAATGTATAACCTTGATTGGCACCGCTTTTATCATCGAGTTTGATTAGACACTTCTGGAAACCTGTTATCATCAATAACCTTTCTAGCCGAAGCTACCGAGAACTCACCGAATCATCAAGCGTCCAATACCACCTATCAGGCGTGACACCAAGAACAACACCTTCCACGTAAGTCGTCAAATCCGTCAACTGATCTTGTTACACTCCGCTTCTAGGAGCACGACGAAAAGACCAGGTCAAGTTTCTCCTGTGATAGTTTAGAAGCCACATCGACAGTTCTTCTTCACTTCCAGCCGCATAAAGCCTATGATATCTTTGTTTCAAAACCATGTCTCCATGCTACAAATCCTCCCAAAAATAAGTATCCGCACCATTGCCAAGCTTTTTTTGCATAAAATTATTCAAGTGTATACCTTTTATCTTCAATGTTTCCACCTCCTGGAGAATGCTTTGCCAAATGGACTTGTAACCAACCTTGAATCCGCTACCATTTTTCCCATCTTCGCCATGAATAGCTTTAATAACCCTAGTCCATAACAAGTTCTTTTGAGTTGTAAACCGCCAAACCCATTTATACATAAGAGCTCTATTAAGCGCATATAAACTAGAAACACCAAGGCCACCTTTCACAAAACCTTACTTCATTTCACCCATATCGATTTTTTACTATTTAAATCGACACCACTAAAAAAACTGACTTCGAATGCATTCCTAGCGTGAAGACTGTTCATTGGCCCCTTGAATATATACATATGATAAATAGGCATGATCCTAGAACTGCCTTGAAAAGGGTTAAACGACCACCTATCGATCATGTTTCATCTTCCATTTTGAAAGATGATCTACCATTTTATCCACAATCTCATCCCAAGATTTAATCCGAGATATATTTCCCCCAACTTTCGAACCTAAATAAGCAAAAGAATCCATAAGGACACCACAACCAATTCTATTTGCAGCTTGCACCACCCTATCATCACTCACCACAACACCCAATAACTTACACTATGCTTAATTAATACTAACACCTGAAGCGCACATGAAAACATATCAACACATATGATAATTCGTATCAATATTTTAGTATTCATTGCCCCATAAACACCGCATCGTCCGCAAAGAACATATGAGAGATATGCATACCCGAATTAAGACACTGCCATAAAACAAGCCGCACCACAACTCTTATAAAAGAAAAGAGAAGACTCTCCAAACCTAAAATAAAAATAAACGGAGAAAGAGGATCACCATGTTAAAGGCCCTTAAAAAACTGAACTTCCTCCGTAGTGCATTCATTTCACTAAAACCGATCTCCAAGAAGATCGAATACATCCTGACTCCGAACCACACATTTTCACCAAAACTAAATTTCTTAAGACATCATACAAGAATCCCACCGAACTAATCATAACCTTTTCAAAGTCATTTTTAGATAAATGATGTTTTTTTTCTTCAACTTACACCACTGCAAAACCTCATTAAGTATAAAATGGACCATCAAGAATTCTGCCTTACTCGCAAACAAAACCGATTGCACCTCAATAACAATATCTCAAGCACCAACACAAGACGATTAGCCAAAATTTTGGCAATTATTTTATAAAGGCTCCCAAATGACTAATCATTCTGAAATCACGATCACCATTTTTGCTTCGGGAGTCTTCGGAATCAACGCTATGAAAGATGAATTACACCCTTTTGGAATGCGACTGTAATGAAAGAAATATTTCACCGCCGCCAACAC
The DNA here is from genome assembly GCA_026074375.1 of Tanacetum coccineum. NCBI lineage: Eukaryota > Viridiplantae > Streptophyta > Magnoliopsida > Asterales > Asteraceae > Tanacetum > Tanacetum coccineum. The sequence continues at coordinate 2,963 of BQNB010172168.1, forward strand.
ATCTTTTTCTATTAAACTCCAAAACCTTTTATAAAAACCAAATGTGAATCCATCCGGCCCCGAGATTTATCAACACCACAATCCTAACAGCCTTTTTAATCTCTTCATTTGACACTTCGGGCTTCCAAAGCCAGTATTTTCATTGAATTCAGATGATGAGGAAACTCCATATTAAGCATCGGCCGAACAGATTTAGGTTTATCAAAACGATTCTTGAAATGATTAAGGAACTCATTTTTAACCATATTAGGATTTTCCACCCAATCTCCTTCCACCAGAACCCTCGGTAAAAGAAAGTTTGGTTTCGTTTCTTATTAAGAAATACCATGTAATATTTTGAGTTCTCATCGTCTTCAATTGCCCATTTGATTTTTGCATTTGAGGACGCCTCTATTGCACATAAGTTTATCACCTCCTTGAATCGATTTTTATCAACCTCCACGCTTTATGTAAAGTATCAAACGACGCGTCCCTTTGTCAATGATCATACTCCAAATCAGCGAGCTCCTGTATCAGCCCATTTTTCGAGTTTCGGACCTTTGTGTCATGCCATACCAAACACGTATCTTCTTTTATAGATAATTCAACTTGATCATCATGTTTATCATAGCATTAGAATTATCTACCGTAGCTTCACGCCACACCTCTTTAACAAAGTTCTCAAAACCGCTCCATTCTAGCCAATAATGAAAACCCGAAAACATAAAAAAAAAAAAAAAAAAAAAAAAAAAAAAAAAAAAAAAAAATAAAATTAGGCCCTAGTCATGAGTAGATTCACGTAAAATAATAGGAACGGTTGGGTCCTGATAAAAATCTATCTAGGTTGATGGCTGATAAATTAGACACTCACATCAGTAAGCTTCGGAACATGAGGAATCTAACAAGCGTAATCATCTATGAAGCAGATCTGTTACACCATGTAAAAGAAACATCCACTAAAATAGAAAAAGAAACCCCCTCTAAATTTGGCCATTGAGATAAAGAGTTAAAAAGCAATCGCCCCATGCACATTGAAAATACGTTCAAATCTTCTCATTTTTATTACGGACCTCATTAAAATCACCCATGATAATCACTGAACCTTTCCAATTATCAATGACGTGACATAAATAATCCCATAGACTTTTCTTTTTTGACAACTCTTGCGGGGCATACACCGAAATAATAAGAAGTAATTTGCCATTAGACACCCAATTTCCTTGAATCATAACAAATATCTAAAGCTGTTGAATTTAGTTTCATAAACGGCATAAGATCCCAAACACATAAAATCCCACCTGATTTACCAACCGAGGCACTATGCACATAATCAAACGCAAAGTTACCCCAGCATCTTTTGATTTCAAACAAATCAATAGACTCCATTTTAGTTTCTTGCAACGTAAGAAAATTCACCTTGTTAGAGACACACAACTCCTTTACCCAATCTTTTTTAGCCTTTGGGTTAAGACCTTGGATATTTAAAGACAACATATTCATCGGAAAACACCATCCACTCCTTGCGATTCAATGATCTCTTCAATATTCTTCATACACCCGTCCATATTATACCCCATAGTTTGTCCCACCTTAACCAATTCATCCATCAACATTAATATAGAACCACCTTTCCGAGAACCTTCAGACTCTCTACAATGATCCGAGTCCATAGATTCCCCACCTGCTTTTTTGTACGTGTTAAACCCCGAGCTAAAATTCACTTCATCAGAAATATTGTTTACATTCCCGAATTCACCATCACAATTATCCTTCTGATTATCCATCTCAACATTTTCAACATCATTCTCTCTTGGTGTAAAACCAGGAGGGTACTCCAAACTCTCTTTTGTGCTCGCCTCCTTATTATTCTTCATCTTATCTTTATTAAGGAGAGAATAAATATTAAACGGGCTTCTCATTGTTTTCCATTTTGCTCACTAGAAACAACACCATCCTTGGATTTTGGATTCTCCTCCTCAACATCTGTATCAGATACCCTACTAACATCATTTTCCCCTTGTACCTCCTCATCACTCTCACCGAAATCCTTCTTAAAAACTTCTTCACATTCTTCATCTTCTGAGTCACTTTCCTCATCATTTTGATCATCCAAATCTGGAGTCCAACCCGGAATCTCTATGGCTCGCACCCAATGCGTCTTACCTTTATAATTAATTTTAAATGATTCAAATATGTGAGACATACTCTTAGTGAGAACACAAAGTCTTTTGCAATGGTAATTTTCTTTCTCCAAGTTCTCCACATTTAACAAGGTTCCCCACTTTGATGCAATTCGAATAAAAGTATTTTCATTCCACACTTTTAAAGGAATACCCTCAATTTCCACCATAGTAACTCGTTCATCAGTATTCTTTGTAATGACTATATTTTTGTAAATACTATTAATTCCTTTTTCTATTACTACGTTAGCTCATAACAAATTATAATATGTTATATCATATTTATTCTTTGCTACATCAATGTTTCACAATATTATCTTATAAACTATCTTGCTAATTACATTTATTTATCTACATTACATCAACCATAACTTACCTAATGATACAATTAATTGGACCAACCAAATACAATAATGAACAACTATCAAAATATATTTGTTTCTTTCAACAATACCTTAAAGCAACTCACCTAACGGGCGGACCTTTAAACTAGTTCTAAAAGTATATAAACGAAGGAAATGTTGAACCACAACAGTAAAGAAGTGATAGTAATCTATGTAACCAAAAGGGGCTTTGTCATATTAGTTCGAACTACTAACAAAACCGAGAAACCGACAAACCGAGCTGAACCACTCAATCCGAAATCGAAAAAACCTGAAACCGAAGAAACCGAAACCGGAAAAAAAACCGAACCGAAAAAACTCGCTTATCATGGTTCGGTTTCGGTTTTTATTTTTAGATATCTGTGGTTAACCGAACCGAACCGTGTATAATATAGATTAAGTTTTTTAACTAAATATTCAAATAATTATAGAATATTCGATTATATTATTGCACTACTTTTATTAGATAACAAATTTTTTTGTTCCTAATGCAAACATTCGCTAAACATCTATGTGTGAAAATTGTTTAATGTGGTCGTAACTTATAATTGTCGAACAAATACTTTTGGTTAATATGTTATGTGTGCTTATATGAATACAATTATCGAGACCGAATAACTTTAATCTATTTAATGTTATTTTATTTTACTAAAATGACAATTTATGTTCTAAAAAATGATATCGTTCATACGCTAAACTCGATAAAACGTCTATAGTGGTTAACCGTGACTCGAACCGTGGGTAACCGCTCATTTCGGGTACCCGCAAGTCCGGTTACCCGCCTAGTACTGTTCGGTTACGGGTAGTAAAATTAATTACCCGCCCCGCGATGGATAGTATAAATCTTCCAACTAACCGAACCGAACCGCCCCTTAAACACCCTTAATCGCTACTGTTAAAAAGTGGTTTACTTTTACATTAAAACGCTTGTTACCCATTGCTAGACTAGTAATTTAGGCATTCAGCTTAGTATCCAATAGCTCAAATGGGCTCAATACACTGGAGTAACTTTATATGGGCCTAGCCCAATAATCAATCAAATTTTAGTGTGATAGTTTAAAAATACCAGTGATAAATTTTTGGTTGAAAGACGAAAAATTATTATTCCAGTTCATATATGCCAAATCGATCTCGTTAGTTAAAACAAAGTGAACTAGAATCAAGGTAAAGTGTTTTTACTTTTTACTTTTTATAGAAGTGACCAACTATGTTAAGAGATATGACTAGACCTCAATATTGGATTCTTTTACTACCATGATTGTGATAGTGAAACCACATTGATTGTAAATAGTACATGCACATGAGGTTGATGTGCTTAAATGACTTGAACATAATGGGTGTATTTGGCGAAAGGCTTATGAAGACTTATCGGGGCTTGGGTTTTAAGATAAGTCGGCTTATAAAATAAATCTCGTTTGTCAAACGAGTTTATTAAAGGGCTTATAAGTCATAAGTCTCTATAAGCCCCAGCCCTATAAAAGGGGCTAAAAACTTCAGCCCGGGGCTTTTGAACTTTAAAATACTTATATACATACAAAAATATCTAACATATACCAAAAACTCATTTAATTATGTCATTTTTAGTAATTTTGCAATAATAAGACTCAGCCCCAGCCCATTTGCCAAACAAGTTTACAAAAATACAAATTTCAATTTCGGCTTATAAAATAAGCTCTAGCCCTAGCTCTAGCCCTAACACAAACCCAACCCCAGCCCATTTGGCCAAATATACCCAATGTCTAGAGAGTTGTATAAAATTTTAATAGCCAAGTTATAATATTTTCATATCAGTTATCAATATATAGCTTACCATTACTAACCAGTAGTTTTAGGCTTAGTGCTATGGTCACCAAACTTACTATTTCTATATCAGCGACACATCAACTGAACCATTACCATTGCAAAAACATAGCCCTTGACGCGCGGTTGGGAACCACTTTTATGGTGATCTCACGTGAAGGTTAAAGGTGGTGCTGGTAGACCACCCACCATAGTGACCATGTAACATGCAAGTATCAACATGTAAATGAATAAAAGCAATAATTGGGTAGATGGAATCGACATACACTCATTTAACATAATTCAGAAGTTGAAATTTTTATTAGAAAAGGAAGTATGATATATGATGATATATTGTTGAAACACTTGAATGGTGCATCTATAAGTGGTGATGGGAATTCATGATATTAGCCCAAAATACAATCAATTGCACTGCACCATGTCCATGCCCAATATTATTACTCCCATTTATATCATTTCTATATTATTCATCATTAATATTCCACCTAACTTGAGAAATTATCGAACCATGATGAACTTGTGATATATTGTCTCTACTATTAACTTTTAATAACGATGACGGAGTATAGCATTAAATTTTGGAAAGGGTTCAAGTGTGCTCATAATAATACTAGAGTTCAATGATATTGATTTGATGAGAACAAAACAATTTTGTCTTGCACACTCTTGATGTGATTTGATAATTAGATATAGTAGTTTCAATCAAGGCTATCAAACTCGCGAGTAAACTCGTAGGATTGTACGATCCTACGTGTTTACCAGCAAAAAACGTGTAGAATCGTGGTAGGATCGCATATGAGGTGGGATCGTAGAATCGAACGTAAACTCGTAGGATCGCGTACCGATACGAGTTTACTAAGTTTTTTTTTATTGAACGGCTTGTTAGTTGTTAGTGGTTCAGGTCCAGCAGTGACATCTAATTGGGCAGTATGCTATACCCTCAACCCGCCTGTACTTCCTCGGTCCTCCTATTCCACCTGAAGCGGTAAAAGTCCTGGGTGGGACTCGAACTCGAGACCTCCCCTAACCAAACATCCCCTCCCCAAGCCCCTAAGGAATCTTGATGGCCAACTGAGCTAGCCCAGTTGGTTTCGAGTTTACTAAGCTAATATCTATCTTATGTTTCTAGCTAGTTTTTAGCCCATTATTTTCTTAAGCCCAACAAATTAACAAAATAAAAATACTAACTGAACATTGACGGTCAATTTTCTATTTTCTAATCATACTAAACTTAAGTATCTACTTTCCCAAATCACAATTTCAAGATGAAAACTAGTGGTCTTCTTCTCATCTTCTCATAATCTAATTGGTAGGATCGTACGATCCCGATTCGATCCTACGATCCCGATCCTGCAAAGACAAAAACGATCCCACGTGAGATCGCAAGTTTGACAACCTTGGTTTCAATGGTCACCACTCACCAGTCATCATTATCAATACCTTTACATCATCATTCAGCACACTAAATCGACTATCGTTTACCTTTTATAGTCACCATCTAACCAAATATATAAATACTTTACTATATACAAACATACCACACATACTCACAAACAGATAAATAACACAAGTGATGCAGACCACCACTATCATGCACAAAGGTGGTGGTGTGGGTTGATTCTTTGGTGTTCCACGCGCCAAGACTGAGGTAATGGTGATGGGTTGCTTCTATGGTGTTCCACGTGCCAAGGCTGAAGTGGTAGTGGTGATTTGCTTCTATAGTGTCCCAAACGCCAAGGCTGAGGTTTGTATTTAGGGATGGCAACAAAAGCTCGAACCTAATGGGAAAACCCGAAACCCAAAGTTTTTGAGGCAGGACGGGGCATGCTTATCAGGTTACGTGGCGGGTTTCGAGGCATTAACGGGGATTTTTCTTCGGGTTTGCGGCGAGGACGGGGCATAACATCCCCAACCCTCCCCGTCCCGAAACTATATATACATATAGATCTATTATATTTATATATTGTTATGTTAGTAAATACATAAAAAAACCAATATTATGAATTTTTTGTAGTTTTGTATCTTTGTAAGATTGCAAGTTGTGATTAGAAAAAATTTCTTTTGTGTAATGTTTTTAAAAGAAAATCTGATTTTTTTTAACTTGGTTATCATTATTTATGTTTAATTTGTTGAAAACTTATAGAGGCTACTAATTCATATATTAGTGAATTATTGCATGTAATCACATTTGTAAAAATATAACGTAAAAATAATAATAAACGGAGAACAACGTGTATTTCGTAGAGTATTGCGCTCGTAAAGACACCCGATAAAATCCCCAACGGGGATTGGAGCGAGTTTGGGAGAGCATCTCGTCCTAATAGAGCACCTCGATAAGATCCCCATTAGAGATCAGAGCGGGTCTGAGGCGTGATTTGCTAATCGAGTTTAGAGATAAATGGTGACTGCCCCACCCCAAACCCGCCTTATTGCCATTCCTTCTAGTGGTGGCGCACCGCACACATAAAAACATTCTAAACAGTAATGTATATAAAAAGCTATCTAAAATGAATGTAATCCAAACATCAAGTCTTCCTATGATGATTGCTTTGGTGCCTTTGTCCACCTTACCCGTACACAAAAGTTTGGACTTTGCATGTCATAATGGGCCATCAGGAGGATAGTTTTTGACTCTTAAAATGTTTGTTCAAATAAAGTATGATGCATGACAAGAAAGATGTAAGCAGCAACAGGAATTGAACAATTGAAAATAGAGGATTGAACATTTGAAAATAGTGATAAAATAATAGTGCCACCTCTAAATTCCTGACCCACTATATTTGAGCATGCACGTATGTTATATTACCACTTTTTTACTGTACAATCATCATCATCCATGCAAAAGTAATTTCATTTGCTTAGTTTTAAAGTTATAAAACTTCAACATCATGTGAAGTTTTTCATTTAATAACCCTACATCAAGATATGTAATAATAAGTGCTTGAAATTATTATTGAAAAGCCATGGCCATATGTGACCTCCAGTTTAAGGGAAACCTCCATAAATTCAACTTGAGCTAAGAAAAAACTATGCATGTTTTATTGCGAAGAGATAGTACGTACCTACTGACAAATCATTAAACTTTTAGTATCATACTGTTTTTGAACATTAAATTTGAGAGCTATACAAATGGAAACAAAAAAATAAATTTCAAGTACGGAGTATAAAAGAGACACTCACACTGCAATAGTAGTAACAAGCAAGGATTACCCGCGCGTTGCTGCGGGGCGTTAAGTTTTCCCACGTTATTAATGTTTAATAGTTTTTTTTTCTTATATGAGCTTATGTGTTGGGCTTTATATTTAAAGGTTTGTTTTTCTTTGCTATTTGGGTTTTTTTTTTTAATATAATTTTATGGGCGTCAGAAGCATTGAAATATTTGTGTGGGTTTATTTTTTCGGTATCATGTTTAATAGTTTTTTTTTTCTTTATATGAGCTTATGTCCCGCGCGTTGTTGGGGGGCGTTAATTTTTTTCTTTTGCGAAGTTATTTTTTCGGTCTCATGTAATAGTTTCTTGTTTTTTTTATATGAGCTTATGTGTTGGGCCTCATGTTTAAATATATTTTTTTGCTATATGGGGTTTTTTTTAGTGGCGTAAAACGGCACCGTTTAATGCAATCTAAAGTTAGATGTTTGTGACCCTGTCGTTATTTTAAAGTTATTAGGTATCAAAGATATTTCCGAGAGTATTTTTTTATCTGAATAAGTCGGTACTATTGTAATTTTTTCCCCCTATTTTGTGCCAACCAATTTTTTTTTAATTAATTAACTTATTTATTTATTTCTTAAAAAAAATCAATTGGGCCGGCCCAAAGTGGGATCCCATGTGATATGCTACAAAAAGACAAAATAACAAAATGATAATTTGTAATTCTTTTCCCCTATTTTGTGCCAACCAATTTTTTTAATTAATTAATTAATTTATTTATTAAAACAAAATCAATTGGGCCGGCTCAAAATGGGAGTCCAATAAAGTGGCCCAAAGTGGGAGCCCAGGTGATATGCTGCAAAAAAAAACAAAATAGCAAAATGATAATTAGTATATTGTTCAATTTCTATATATATTTTAGGGTAAATTACACCGTTGGTCCCTGTACTCAACCTCGTTTGCTCGTTTAGTCCCTAGATAACGATGACTCTCATACGGGGTTCTTATTTGGCACTGTTGTTGCCTGTTCAACCATTAAACCAGTGTTGCAACTCTACAAACTACCTAAAAACCTAACCTCCAGCACTCTAGACACAACAAAACTTAAAGAATGGAAATTAAAATACCACTCACACCTAAGATCCACAAATATTGAGTCTAGTGAATTGGAAGAGGTTTCCAAACCACTAAAGTGGCCGGTCAAGGTGTTAACCACTTTCTTTGCACCCACTAAAATCCAAATATTGTATCTCTTAAAAGAAGAAGAAAACACTTACATAACTTTATCAAGAAAGGCAGCGAAAGACAATCAATAACACTAGATTCACTTAGTTTAGTGATATTGAATCAATATGAACCCCAATCGATTCACAAAGCCTCAAGATCAAGAAACCCCCAAACTGAAAATTTAGGGTTTCAACTAAATTACCAATTAACCAGTCAATACACCGATTGCCTTGTTGGTTTATTACTTTTGGTGAAAGTTAGAAGATCCATACCCTATATGATTCTTCATCCTAACCTTTAGTTAAACTCGAATGAGGATGTGATCGAATCACGTATGTCTATTCTGTCGTTACGGCCATGTATGTGTGATTTAGCAGCCTTGTTGGTGTGGTACATTTGGTAAAAGAGTGTTAGAATGATCAACCCTAAGCCTTATCATAAAAACCCATTTTACCTTTATCAACTTGTTACTCCTTAGCTTTAGTGGTAGAGATGTGTATCCTTGCGTAGCCTATGATCGAATAAACGTCACGACCAAGCAATTGAGCGAATTAGTTACATGTTATCACATAGATTAGTTGAGTGATTTGAGTGTTTTCATCTTCCTATTTCGTGAGGTGTTTGGTTGTGTACTTGTAATTGATCGAATAAATACTTAACGGGAAAAACCCTTTGGGATACATATTCATAAACTTCTAAAGGCTACTTGAGGACAACTAGGATTCAAGTGGGGGGATATTTGATGACATCAAATAACGTCACTTTTATATCATCATTTATCCTATGTAAATAACCCATTTTGAATAATTATTGCAAGAATTGTTATTTAATCCTTTGTATTTGAGAATTGCAGTATATATGGAGTACTTGATGAAGTTTAGCAAAAAGGCACGCATTCTAGAGCTTAAACGAAGGCATTTAAAGAAACTGGTTTTGACATCCTATACGCTGTATCCATTAAGGAAGATACGACGTATTTGTGCCTGCACTTCACAAAAGACCACGAAGGAATAAAGTTCAATACGCCGTATCCAGGAAATCCATATGTCGTATTCAAGATAAAGTAATACAATATTCTGAAACTTATCGAACGTGGTCCCTACTCCAAAAACCCCTTATACGCCGTATCCAAGTCACTCGATACACCGTATCGACCAAATTCCAGATCCTATAAATAGAAAACCTAAAAATGGGTTTTTAGTGTGCTTGATCATATTTTCTATACCTTAACCATTAAAGTCAATTTTTAGAAGACAAGAAGAGCAGAAGATGTCAAGCAAATCTACTAATTCCATAGGAAACACTTTGTAATCTCCTATACTCTAGTAATCGTTTGATTTTTGGTATCATTCGTTTAACTCGGTTAGTATACCTTGGTTGGATTATTACTCTTGTATTGATTATGACGTTTGAGGGCTAATACCCATGGGTATTAGCCATTATTATTAAGATTTGAATATTTGGTTTGTTTATCTCGAATGCTTAATTTATCGTTGATTGTTTGTTTATGTTAATCAATTTAAACTTGTTTACGTGCATTTGTATGCGGCCTATCATTCAACTGGAGCTAGTAATACCGACCAAGTTAGCTAGATGCCGGGATAGCTCTCCATATAGTGATTTATATATCTAGACCAATAGGAGTACAAATAATGACCTATGCTTTGATTGTTGTGAAGTGAAGATGATATTGAAGAATCTTAAGCAAGTAAAGTGACTGTTATTATGGATTGATGATGAAGATTCTAGTTCATGAGATTTTACAAGTCTTGATTAAACCGAGAAAACACATGAGTATTTCACGGGATTT
>BQNB010172169.1:0-13491 GCA_026074375.1 Tanacetum coccineum
GAAACATACTAAAAAAATACAATCATAACTTTTATTTAAACAATACAATTATACAACTAAAAATATATAAATACTAATACTAATACAATTATACAACTAAAAACATTTAAACATGGATTAAGTGCGGCGGAACAAGTAAAAACCAAAGGTAAATTAGCAAAATATTTTACAAATTTCTTTTTTATAACTTTAACCATTCTTCTAAACATTTGACTAGGTGAGGTTTTTAATTCGTCTAATTTTTCCGTCATAGCATAAATTTGATTTAAAACTAATGAGCTAGTTGGGTAATAAACACCCGATAATATAGTTGTTGCCACTTTAAAAACTTGTAAAAAAATAGTTAAATCATTTAGTAAATCCCAATCTTGGTCGCTTATCGAAACGGACTTATTTCTATTAACAAGTGTTTCATTAAAAGCGTTTAAAGTCTCACGTTGTCGTAATATATTTTCAAACATCATGCAAGTAGAATTCCACCTAGTATTATTATCATAGCAAGGTCCTAGGGGTTCTTCACCACATTGTTTACGAAAACGTCTATAGTTCATTTGTCGTTCGTTACTCGAACTATATATAGTTACTAATAAACCCCTAAATTTCATCCTTAAACTATCACATATTTTTAATGCCGCTTGCACGGATAAATTTATAACATGAGCAACACAACGGGAATGAAAAAAAAGACCATCTAAAACGGGTTTTATACGTAATTTTAACAATTCCATAGCTCTAGTATTATTGGATGCATTATCTAGTGAAATCGTAAAAACTTTATTATCTAAATTATATTCAATTAAAGTGTCATGTAAAATTTTTCTTAAATTAGATCCCGTATGAGGATAACCAAATAGTTTAAAAGCAATTGTCCGTTTCATTAATAACCAAGATTCGGGATTAAACCAATGAGCCGTAACGGCTAAATAAGAATTTGCCGTACCATGTGGTGCGGTCCAAGTATCCGTAGTTATAGAAACACCATATTTATAATCACGAAAACCATCAATAATATCTTTTTTAGCCGTTTCCCATAATTTAAAAGCATCACTTCTAAGAGTAGTACGACTTACATGTTGATACCGCGGTTGTAGCCTCCTTTTGATGATCTCCGTAAGCTTGACGTTGTCGAAGTGGTTGAATGGAAGCGCTTGTTGAATGACAAACTTCGTAAAATCAAGTCGAACCGCATCATTATCAAATATAAAAACTTGACCATCCGCACCAATAGTACCTTGTGACGTATCATTTTGGCTAACCGCATTACAACCGTTCTTATGAGTCCGGAGTGTAGTGTTAGACGCGGGGTTATAAAATTTCATACATTTCTTGCAACGCGCCTTTTCCACCCCATCGATCATAATACACATATCGTAATTAGACCAAACATCGCCTTTTCTCGTAGTTGGTCTAATTCGCACCACATCTTCATTTGTGTAAATTTTTCGACCATGGCTAGTAGAAACGGAGGCATTAGTGGAAGCTTGTTGTGAATGTGAGTTTTCCATTATAGCGGGATTTGAGAAATTAGAGTATATATATCACGATTAGAGAGAAAAAGAGAGATTAGTGAGTGTTTTTGATGTGTTTTCAACCCCAACCCATTACATGTATTTATAGTACTAAGCCATGCCCTAAAATCATTAAAAAAACAAAAAACAAAAAAAACGGGTATAAACGGCTAGTAGCCGTTGGGATTTTATTTTTTTTTTTAAACCGAAAAAAACCGGTTAAAACCGGTTTTTTTTTTTTTAAATGAAACGGCTAGTTTGACTTCCATGTTGACCGGTTTTTTTAACCGGTTAAAACCGGGTTTTTTTTAAAAAACTATTAACGGTTATAAAAAAAATTTAAAAATATTAAAAAACCGGGTTTAACCGGTTTTTTTTAAAACCCGGTTAAACCCGGTTTTAAAACCGGTAAAAAACCGGTATCATAAAAAACCCGAAAACCGGTCTAACCGGTTCGGTTATATTTAACCGAACCGGTTAAAAAAAACCGGTTTTTTAAAAAACCGGTTACGGTTTTTTCGACCGGTTTTTTAAAAAACCGGTTAGGATTTGCAACTCTAATAAGAGAGGGAAAAATTTAAAAAGAACATTGGGCTAGAAAATCTGACGAAACAGTTAGGCCAAAAGAAGCCCAGCAAAAGACCTGTCCAAATTTGTCAGCTAGCAGCATAATGGTAAATAGGATATAGGTAAATTTTATCAGCAATTCTATAAAGAGCCTGATAACATTTATTGGGCTTTTAGTCATAATCAGTTCCCTAGTGAAAGTCAAGATAAAGGGACTGTCACCTTACCATTTACATGACATGGCCTGTTATAAACGGGTTATGTGTTTTCAGCCGAGTTGGGCTAACTTAGACAAATCCCACAGTTAGGGGTAGGGGTGAGCAAAAAAACCGAAATAACCGAAAAACCCGAAAACCGAAACCGAACCGAACCGAATTTGCCAAAACCGAACCGAACCGAACTACGAATTCGGTTCTCGGGTTGGATATGGGTTTGACAGTCTAAAGACCAAAAAACAGAACCGAACACCCGAATGTCATATAAATATATATAAATTGGTTTTTATATTTGTATATATATAAAAAAGGATCAATAACATTTTATATATGAAAAATTAAATATTTAGATATATATATATATGAATATAATATAGATATATATATATATATATATATATATATATATATATATATATATATATATAGGTTTTTCAGAACCAAATAAAAGTACAGAACTGCGAGAACCACCATTAACCAATCAGATTTTTTTAAATATATATTTTTATTATTTAATTCAAAAGGGTATAATAGTCAAATTACATTCTTTATTTTCTTTTTGAATTTTTTTAATAAAAAACGTTTTTAATCCCTAAATTTAAGTATTTTTTGTAGTTTTTTTATGTTTTAGTACACCTGGCAACACAATTCAGGTGGGATGCACATGTATATAATTCACAAACTTGCCATTTAACTTTGAGCGCCAAAGTTTGAAATAAAAGCGATAAATTAATTGTATATTTTACATAAATCTACGGAATGATACAAAGATAATGTTGTATAAATTAGAAATATATTTATTCTTTTGCTACAACTTACAAGATACAATTTTAAAGTATGCATTTGTACAATGATGTTCATCGCGGACATAAGAGATTTTATAGCATTTGAGCATTAGTTGTCAAATCTTCGTGAGATACGCTCATCTTGAATTATACACACGTGCATCATTCCTCTTCATTCTCGTTATCAACAAAATGAAATATATAACAGATAACCCTAACATGAATTAACATAGAAGTGTATGTTTGATTGATTATCAGTTTAAAACTATACTAAAAATACAATGTGCATTTGTTTGTCAAGATCTCATGAAGCCTAAACAATGCCTTCTCTTTCGAATAAAATCTTCCCTTCATCGAAGGCACTGTAACAAGCGCTATCCTTAGCATAATCAATTCTGCATTTAAGTCTTATACGACGAACCAATAGCGTTATTTAGGCCAACGATGAATTGATATATATATATATAAAATATATATATTATATATAATATATATATATATAAATATATATATATATATATAGATATATATATATGATATATATATATATAATATATATATATATGATTTTTCTGTAAAAATACATACAGATGTTACCTGCACCATCTCGTCATCTCTTTCAGCAACTTTTGGAACATCTACATTTGTAATCGTGTGGTAAACATGACGAGACCTGAATATGTTTCAATTCTCTCACTGCACCTGTGTTGCAAACGTATTGCATGCTTTCAAGCAAATACCCCTGTACTATAAAAATTTTACAACCAAATTAAGTTATATATCCTTTATCCTTCTAATTATATGACATCATAATTCAAACCAAACCTACCTCATGTGCAGAAATATATATTACACAATCTTCAGCCTCAAGTATTGCATTACCAACTGTGATTGATGCACCAGATTTCGTCTAATTAATTATCAAACATCCCTTTTTTCCAATTAACACCACTAATATCTACTTATCAAAGTAAACGAAGAGAAAGTTCTTTCGAAAAAGGTTCATGTCTTGGAGGTGGGTAGAGGTTGTGAGCCCAATCTCCACTTTCACCATTATGGCCAATAGGAACCGATCAGTTGCATATGTGCATTCGTTTTCAATTCATCGTGAGATACCCTCATCATAAAGTAGACACATGTGCATCATTCCTCTTCATCCTCATTGTCAACAAAAATGAAAATTTTAAGAGAAGCCCAACATGAAGTACTAGAGTAGATGTGATTGTATTATCATGTTTAACAATATGAGAAAAATACATGTGCATTTATTTATCAAATTAACGTGTTTAAGACGTAAATATATGTGCATCCGTTGCATACAACATTAATAATCAAAAGAAAAACCATAACATCTCATCATATGTGCAACAATTGATATGAGATGCAAGCTAAATTCTACATCTCATCAAGAAAAAATATATCAAATGTCTAGGTAGTAGGTACTCATCGATTGATTAATAAAAACTATTATTTAATGACAACCATAGGCTCAAATCAACGAAATTATGTCCTTACTGTTTCGGATCAAACAAAGTATAACCATAAAACATAAACACTAATTTGATTTTTCAAAAACCTAAACACAATCGTATCACTATCAAAAAACAAATAAAAAACTAAACAACAAACAGTTGACTTTAATCGTGATAGCTAAATAAAGTTGAAAGACACACATCTTATTTGATATGTGATGAATAGATGAAAAGTAGTAACGATTTTAAAGTAATAACTAATCTTGAATTGACAAATTAAAAAAATTAAAAAACCAGATCACAAATGAAATATTCCCATAAAGATATAACAAACCTTCAATTGCAACCTCAAAATGATGCATCAGTATGCGAAACTCGAAACCGAATATCCCTATAAGGATCCTTATTTTTTCCGGCAACTTTGTGAAGGAAAAAAAAGAGCGGCGATACTGAGTACTATTTTTGAGGAGTCATATGCTTTGTTAGGAAATAGATAATAAAGAATCGTTACTTATTAGTTCTTGTGAATGTATGATCTGATTTAGGATACTAGTAAATAAACTTTATCAACACATGATGGCGTGGTACTAATATGAGATCTATGAATAGATGATGATGACAATACCAATAGGCATGGATGATGATGGGCATGTTGATTAGATTTGGTTTTTTAATGATGGAGTAGTTAAAAGAATAAAACACATATTTTGGTTAAACGGTTTTGGGTATGTGAAATGGATGCTATTCTTTAGGAAAAAATTAAATTCCAATTTTGCCCTTCATTAAAAATTTTCTTTTAAATTAAGATGCATATATTTTCTAAAATGCCATTTTGCATTAATAAGATGTACATTATGCATGATTAGTTGTAAAAAGATGGTTCTCGCAGTTCTGTACATTTATTTGGTTCTGAAAAGAACCCAACACTATATATATATAGTATATATATCTATATATAAAATATACAATATATATATAATAAATATATATATATATAATATATATCTATAATATAATGAGAGGAGGAGAGTAGATCCAGCTAGAAGTAAATTAAATAAGAATTGTGAGACGTGACAAAAACCATACCATTTGAAAATGCAACGATTTTTCATTAGATGCATTTTCTATTCAATTTACATGCACCAATACGAGTTTCGAAGTTAATTTGTTGTTTAGATGGGCAAATTGATTTTCATAATTTTAGCACTGTGCAGAGGAACAAAAAACATGAGAAATCATGAAATGCATCTAATATATGTATATGCATCTAATTAAAAGCCTTTAAATGTGTTTATAAATGCATCTAAGATATAGATAAGCCATCTAATTTAAGTCGGTGCATCTCGGATATGTGATTATAGTTACTTCTTATCCTTCTTATTTTAAGAAAACTTCTCATTTGATCCCAACTATATATATATATATATATATATATATATATATATATATATATTATATATATATTATAATAATATATTAATATATATATAGGGTGAGGTTTCTTTTCAGAACCAAAAAAATGTACAGAACTGCGAGAACCAATCTCAACCTTTAATTAATATAATCAATGGATGTAATTAAAAGTGGCATAACTGTAAATAAACACAACTTATTGAGTTATATTAGAAGAAGGTTAAGGGCAACAATGGAAATTCATTTTAATAAAAAATTTAAACCGTCGTTCCTTAATAAAAGGATCTGGAGAATGAGTTCCCACACAACACGTTTCCATCTTCATCCTTATTTCTCCACATCTCAATGTCTATCATTATCAAATCTTTATAATGTGTCATTATTTTTATTTGGCCATAATCATTCAAGAGTTGCTTAGTGAAAGATCCATAATAAGGTATTTATTTATGCATTCTCATTTTTTACAACCCATAACACGTTAGTTTCTACAACCTAAAAGATTCATGATAAAGTATTGATCCATAACTAATGCTTATTTTATTGTATTTTTTCTGATATGAATAAACATCCTTTTTGATTAATTATTTATAGCTTTATTCACTTTGTGATTGTTTTTTTAATTCCTTTCATTACCTGAGTCTCGTATTTTTATGTTTCGTCCATGGGGTTGTTTTGTTTTGAAACTGAATATACTCGTGTCATACACTTTTTGTACCATGTTATTTGCTTTGAATGCTTATGTTTTAGTTTTGGTTTAACAAAAAGGTTATTTATTGCTAAATTAGAAGTCCTTTAAATGCATGTAATGGACTAAAAATAAGGGAGCCCATTGGGCCGGCACTGTAGCAACACGCTGCCAAAACGGCAGCGTTTTATTCCCATTATAGTATATATATATAACTAGAAGTAGAACAATTTGTACTTTGGTTTAATGTTACTAGCAAATAGGGGTGAGCAAAAAAACCGAAAAAACCGAAAACCGAAACCGAACCGAACCGAACTAATAACCGAACCAAGTTTGCCAAAACCGAACCGAACCGAACTACGAATTCGGTTCTCGGGTTAGATATAGGTTTGACTAGGGGTGTTCAAAAAAACCGTAAAACCGACGAACCGAGCCGAACCGCTCAATCCGAAACCGAAAAAACCCGAAACCGAAGAAACCGAAACCGAAAAAAACCGAAACCGAAAAAACCCGCTTATAATGGTTCGGTTTCGGTTTTTACTTTTAGATATCCGCGGTTAACCGAACCGAACCGTGCATATTATACATGATTATTTTTTCTAACTAATATTCAAATATGTACAATAGTAACCCGATTATTCAATACTTTTATTGTATAACGACTTTTTACACTCCGTTAATGTAAACATTTGTAAACAATCTCTAATGTGTGAAAATTGATTAATGTGATCGTAATCTATAACGTCGAGTAATATTTTTTGTTAATACGTTATATATGAATATTTGAATGCAATTATTGTAACGAAATACTTAAGTTTTATATGACTTTTAAATTCAACGTCATTTAATTTTACTAGAAATACATTTTATGTTCTAGACTATGTTATTTTTTATACGGTTAAACTCTATTAAACGTCAAAACGGTTAACCGTGACCCGAACCGCAGGTAACCGCTCACTTCGGGTACCCGCATGTCCGGTTACCCGCCTAGTACGGTTCGACGACGGATAGTAAAATTAATTACCCGCCCCGCGACGGATAGTTTAAATCTTCCAACTAACCGAACCGAACCGCCCCGTGAACACCCCTAGGTTTGACAGTCTAAACCAAAAACCGAACCGAAAACCGAATTCATTCATATAAATATATATATATTTTATATATTTATATATATAAAAAGATCAATAAAATTTTATATATAAAAAAATTAATATTTATATTTATATATATAAAAAGATCAATAAAATTTTATCCTAATATGAAAAACACTTTTTATGTTTGAAATAATTTTTTTGCTAAATATATTTGTATATATTTCTTTTTTTTAATAAATTGTGTAATTCGGGTAAACCCGAAAACCGAACCTAACCGAACTAGGATTCGACCGAACCGAACCGAAAACCGAATTTGAATTCGGTTTGGGTCAGTATATGAGTTGATCTTAAAAAAACTTTTAACCGAACTAACCGAACCGAACAAACCGAATAACCCGATAACTAAACCGATCAACACCCCTACTAGCAAATGAGGTGTAAAATGTTATGAGAAAGAATAGTGCTCGCGCGTTGTGACGGAGTTATTTTTGTTTGTTTGCCGAATATAATAAATAGTAGGATCAACAAGCATTAGTAAATGAGGATGTACTCAGTTCGTACTGAAATCCTTAACAATTGTTTAAACAACAACTTAACAATAAGAATGTAAATATATTTTTAATAAATAAACTTTAGGGTATTTTTTAAAATTATTATGTAGGTTAAAGGTGTATTTTGAAAGTTTTATTAAACTTTAACATTTTTTATAAAATCATACGCACGTCTAAAGCATATCAATATTATGCTCGTTTTGTTTGTAATCTAGAGGCTTTTTGTCGGTATATTTATTTATTTAGAAATCGCTACGTATTTGTTAGATGTTTGACAAATAAAGTTTGTTATTTAAAAAAATCATAAATATTAAAAAATTGAGGGTTTCTTTCGTAAATTTATTTTTGAGTAAACTGCAAAATACATCCATATGGTTTCAACTTTCTCACACAATACATCCCTTTCAGAAGCTTTTGGCAGTTTACATCCTTCGTTAGGCAAACGTTAGACATAATACATCCCTGATGACGAACGATGCAAATATTTTTCCGTTATCTTCTCACGAGGGATGTATTGTGTAAAAAAATCACAGGGATGTATTTTGCAATTTTTTTTAATTTTTTTAATTTTTTTTTTAAAAAATAATTTTTTTGTTTATTTTTTTACTATTAATTTTTTTTTATCTGTTTGGAACGTTTTTTTTTTGTTTCTGTCCTTTTTTCTTCGACGTTATTATACGTTTTCGTACGTTTTCATATGCTTTCATCCGCTTTTATCAGATTAAATATGTTTTGGTAAATTTTGATACGATTTTGTACGTTTTGGTACTTTTTATAAGTTTTTTATCCGTTTTTGTACGTTTTTTTTCTGATTTGTCTGCTTTTGTACGTTTTCATCCTTTTTTATTATCAGTTTTTATCCGTATAAAAACGTATTAAACGTACAAAAAAACGTAAAAAACAATGTATACAAACGTATTAAAACGTACGTTTTTTCACTTTTGTACGTTTTTTACGTTTTTGTACATTGTTTTTTCGTTTTTGTACGTAGAAAAACATAGAAAACAACGTAGAAAACGAAATTTATCAAAAAATATAAAAATGTATTAAAACGTACAAAAACCAAAAAAACAATGTACAAAAACGTAAAAAACGTAAAACGTACAAAAACGGATAAAAAACTTATAAAAGCGTACAAAAAAGTACAAAGTCGAATAAAAATTTACTAAAACATATTTAAACTGATAAAAGCGGATGAAAATGTATAATAACTTCGGAGAAAAATGGACAGAAGCGAAAAAACGTACCAAACATATAAAAAAACAAAAAAAAATTAATAATATATAAAAATACAAAAACGGCCGATAATAATAATAATTATCATAATAATAATAATTTAAAAAAATTTAAAAAATAATTAAAAAATTAAAAAAAATTAAAAAACAAAAAAATTAAAAAAAATTTTTAAATATATTTGCAAAATACATCCCTGTGGTTTTTTTACACATTACATCCCTCGTGAGAAGATAACGGAAAAATATTTGCATCGTTCGTCCTTAGGGATGTATTGTGGCAAACGTTTGCCTAACGAGTGATGTAACTTGCCAAAAGTTTCTGACAGGGACGTATTGTGTGAGAAAGTTGAAACCACAGGGAAGTATTTTGCAGTTTACTCATTAACAATTTTTTTTTCCAACTGCCCTCATTTGGGCCGCATTCTCGTCATTCTTTTAAGCCCACCATCAAAACGTCATCGGAATGCTGTCGTTTTTTAATGATCTATAGTATTACGAGTAATAATTTTTTTGTTACTAGCAGTTACTAATTGACACAAAAGATTAAAACTTGGCAAATTTCATGCCTTACCATGAAACTAAGTTCTACATATTTGAAAACATTCTTTCTAGTTCATTTTTCGACACCGTCACTCCACTGGGATACAATGTTTATGGATATTTTGTTGCAAGTATTCAAAGTTGAGGAATGTATATTTGATTTTCGCCGCGACTTCAAGAACGTTGAAGTTGAACCAAAACTGTTAACATTAGTAAGCACCATGCTTAAATTCAGGGGCGGAGCCAGAATAAATTACGAGGGGGTTAAGAAAATTTTTGGTCGAACTGATAAAGTTGACGCCTAATTCATATAAGAGTAAATTGACCCAGTGATAGAAAAGTCGATACTTATTTGTAGTACTGTAAAAAACTGAAAATAAATTGTGCAACAGTGAGATAGAACATGAGTAAATGTACCGTATATTATTGGAGTGTCCAAAAACAAAAATGATAAAATTTAAAACAAAACAAAAAAGTAAAAATAAAAAATGTTTAATAAAAGAAAGTTAGGTAAGAACATCTTTTCGTTTGGTTTTTGTCACCCACGTGACTCATAGCCACTAAAAAAAAGAAATTTGTTTTATTATCGTCTCAACCAAAATAAAACTTTCTTTACATCCTAAAAACTGACAAAAATCAATCTTCACTTTGAATTTGAAGAAGATAGACACTTTCAAGAGGGCAAAACCAGAAAATATCTCAAAAGTTCAACAAATTTGAACAACGATTTTTTCTGGTGAGGGGGCACCCGCCCCTCGTGCCCCCTGACTCCGCCTCTTAGATTGTCTTTATGGGATAATCATAGTGGCTCGAGCCTTTGGATATAAAATTCATATAGATTTTGTATTATCCTGGATATAAAGGCCTTTGGGCTATGATTCATGGACTGATCTTTATCAAAATATATGGGCTACCGCCTAACTTTAGATTCTGGATCCACTTGTATAAGTAGAACAATTTGTAGTTTGGTTTAACGAGGTGGAGTCCGCGCGTTGCGGCGGGGTTGAATTTGTTTTTCCATAAGTCGGAGGAATTTTTTTTAGTAATTTTGTATTTTTAATATATACTTTATTCAATGCTTTTATAGTTAGGGTGTGGTTTGCCTATTTTGATAATTATGAGGTATTTTTTGTGTTGTCTAATATTTTCGAAGGTTTATTTTGTACTGAAAATTTGTTATAACACGACAGCTTAAGCAACTCGAAATGGTCTTGGTTTGTCTGAATGACTCCAGGCTCCAGCCTTAAATAAACTTGTGTCACTGGTGAGGCTAATTACAGTGCCGACACAAACTTTTTAATTTCCACAACCATAGGGATTACCGTGGTAATTAAATGTTTTTTAAGACCAAAGATGTAATCGTGTGTCAACCACATAAATCATTTATGTAATTAATTCTAAACAGAAATATTGTAACTTTCCAACACTAAAGAAATAAATCTCAATCATTCGTTATTGACATTTTTTATACGCATGAAAAGTTGTATCTAATCTAAAAAGAATTATACATATTATCAAAAGAGAAGTGAAACGTCCTCGTTGTCGTCGCCATGCTACAGTGCCTGGTTTTTTGGGCTCCCAACTTTGGGCAGGTCCATTTGACTTCTTTTTTTATTTCTTAAGTAGGCAATATAAAAAAAAATCTTGGCACAAAATAGGAAAAAAATTACAAAAATACTGATTTATTCAGATAAAAAAATACTCACGACATAAGGCAAAAAAATTACAAAAGTACTGATTTATTCATATAAAAAACACCCTCGACATGAAGCCCAACACATAAGCCCATATTAAAAAAAAACTATTAAACATGAGACCGAACAAATAAACACACATAAAATAAATAAAAAAAAAAACTAAGAATTGGTGGAGTGCATAATGGGCTGCCTTGGCTGAGAATTGGTGGAGTGAAGAATGGGCTGCCTTTTGGGCTGCTGTTTTTGGCTCGCACTCGTAGGGGTGAGCATAAAAACCGAAATAACCGAATAAACCGAAAAATGAAACCGAACTAAACTGAGAGCAACCGAACCGAACTAAGAACCGAACCGAATTTGCCAAAGCCGAATCGAACCGAACTACAAATTCGATTTACGGGTTGGATATGGGTTTGACAATCGGAACCGAAAACCGAACCGAAAACCGAAATTATATAAATATTTATATATTCATGTATGAAAAAATACTACTAAAATTTTATCCTAATATAAAAAAACACATTTTATGCTTGAAATAATATTTTTTTTGCTAAATATCTATGTAATTATTTATTTTTTAATTTCGGTCTTCGGTTCGATTCGTTTTCGGGTTGACCCCAAAAAGAATTTCGGTTTTCAGTTCGGTTTTCGGGTTGACCCAAAAAATATTTCGGTTTTCGGTTCGTTCGGTTCGGTTTTCGAGTTGACCCAAAAAAAAATTTAACCGAATTAATCGAACAACCCGATAACCGAACCGATCAACACCCCTAGCTCGCACTATTAAACGCTCTATAGGATATTAGGAGATAGATGTATCGGGGTGTTTATTTTTTACTTAATGTCCTATATGGTAACAAAACTGGATGCAAACTGGAAAATTTTGGTGTTTCTTTTTTGCTTATTGTAAACATAAATCATGAATGTGAAAGGGAGTAAAAAGGGAGGGCTTCCCCATCCGGGACATATTATTACCTTACGATTTCAATTATACCGATTGTTTTTTTCATTGTCTTTTAATCTTTAAACCAAAACACAAACCTCATCTCTACCTGGGTATCTTCTATTCACGAATCACATTGTCGGTCACCCTTGGTCGTCTCCACTACCCCGACCATAACGTTATTAGTAACCATGAATTTAGAAGATATACATTTTATTACTAGTTTCATTCCAATCAAAACAACAAACAACTCTTTTGACATTCCTATAAAAAAAAATTAACACAAATTTCGTTTGCATTTATATATAAATATGTTGGTAACTTTACGCAATCTAATACAAGTATAATGTTTGTAAGGTTTGCAATCTTTAAAACGTTTTCTTATGAAATGGAGTTTTGGATGAGCTTCATATTTCTAAACAGGACGGGCATTTCTAAACAGGAAAGACTTTCCAAACAGGACCGTCTTTCCAAACAAGAAATAAAAAGAAACAGCTCCTTACTCTTTTATCAGTTTATGACATATAACAAATTAGGGGTGAGCAGAAAAACCTAAATAACCGAATAAACTGAAAACTGAAACCGAATTGAATCGAACTAATAACCGAACCAAATTTGATAAAATCGAACTGAACCGAACTATAAATTCGGTTTTCGGGTTGGATATGTGTCTGGCAATCTGAACCGAAAACCGGATTTATATAAATATATATTTTTTATATTTATATATATAAAAACACCATTAAAATTTTATCCTAATATAAAAAAACACTTTTTATGCTTAAAATAATT
>BQNB010172171.1:1978-12637 GCA_026074375.1 Tanacetum coccineum
ATTTCAGTGTTTACATGTTGCATTATAAGAAAATCAATCTTTGCCTGTTTTAGTTCTAACAGTTTTTCTTTGCATGTATTCAGTTCTTGAACAATATCTCTATGTTTTAACAGAAGATTGTTTCTTTGCTCTTCAACATAGTTAAGATCAATACACAAATAATCAAGAAAATATTTTCTTTCATCATTATCTTCTATATCAAGAAGAGTGTGTAAATTTTTCATAGTGATCTTCACCCATTCCCTATTTCTGGCACTTTCTTTGCCTATAGCAATGCTTTCATCATCAGCAAGTGCCATGAGAACCTTTACTTCGGTCATCTCGTTGTCATCAGAGGATACATCTTCTTCATCCCATTCATATGCTTCAGCAAGACCCTTGTTCTTGATCATTGATGATTTAGATGATGTACTAGAACTGAGGATGGCTAGTTTAGCCTTGACTTTGTTGTATTTTGCCTCAAAGTCGTTGTTGAGCCTCAGTTCAAGTTTTTGCTGAGAGGGACTGAAGATAGTAGTTTGAGGTTTTTGAAAAGTTGATGAGTATGAAGGAACTGAAGTCTTAGAAAAACATTCTCTTGCAAAGTGACCTTTTCTACCACATTTGTGGCATATAGTATCATCAGTTGCTTTTGCACTACTGAACCTTTGAGACCCCTTTTTGAAGAATCTTTTAGATTTGGCTAAAAGATCTCTTTCTTGATATTCTTTTTCAAGGTCATTCAAGTACTCTTGACAACTTCTTGTATCCTTTTCACCATCAGGACTATCTTAAAAGTCCTGGACAATAGAGGTTGAAAAGAAGGTAGTTAACAAGGGAGTTGCAGTGACAAAAGATTTTTTTTTCTTTTCAAATTCATAAATACTATCAATGAGATTTTCTTTATATTTGAGTTTACCAAATAGAGAAGCAAGCTCAGATTCTTTGACATGATTTGTGTTTCTGAGACTTTAACAGAAACTTAGCCACTTCTTTAGTAACCTATTTATAAAACCAGTAAAGTTTGATGCCATCATTTACTAACTCATTCATCAAAGCTTTGTATCTGGTGAAAGTTTGAGTTAGTGTTTCACCTTATTTGAATTTAAAGGTGTTGTAACACAATTTTAGGTCCATGACCCTACTTTATTTCACATCATAGGGGCCCTCGTGATATAGTATCAGGTCATCCCAGGTAGATTTAGTTGTCAGACAGAGTTCATTTGGTCATCTAAAAGAACAGACAGGATGAGACTTTTGAGTCGCTAATCTAAGTTTGCAGCCTTTCTCTCATCACCTGTCCATTGTGCTTCAGGCTTCCTTTGACCAGCTGTCATAGGAATAAAATGACCATTTTCAATGATCTTTTTGAATTGAGGTTCTATACCAATTATGTGGCATATGAACCTCTTTTTCAATTGGTGAAATTTTCCAACTCTGGTATAGGAGAAGCATTTAATTGGCCACATCTATATTCAAGAGTTTGTGGTACTTCTGCTGCCATTTTTTAATGGATCTTGATTTTAAAAATCTTTTGAGCAGTTATATAAAAAAATTTGAAAAGGTTTTACAAATCAAACTGCTCTGATACCACTTGTTGGTCCCCTTGAATGTGATAGTAGGTTTATCAAGTTAAACTAATCACATTCTATGTCAACAAAGTGAGTTTTAAACAGATATATGTAAATAATATAATGAATAAGTTTAAAACACACAAAAGTAACTTTTCAACGTATAGGTTCTTATTAGAATCAAATAAAAAATCTATGACACACCTTGCTTGCGGAATAGCAAGGTGGTTGAATGACAATTGGAGTGTGATCTCCTTCTAACTTAAACTCTAACCAAAGTTATGAGTATAAGAAAACAAACTATTCGACTAGAACTGAAGCTTCAACTTCAGCAGTTTCTGTTCAGTTTGTTTGAGAGATAAATGCTCTTCAATGTGTTTCACATTAATTGGAAAAGATAGCATTTACTCTCACCATCCCTTTCCTTTTATAGGCAAAGGAATTAGGGTTTACAAGTTTTAACCTAGCATACGTGGCATGCATTAAATGGGTGGTTGAGCTGCGATTTAATGCACGCATGCTTTAAGGTACTAGGTACAGTCCTTTAGAGAAAGTCGTTGTACTTCTATACCAAATTTAGAAGTATTCATTCCCAAGGAGATTTATTCCTTTTGATATAAAGCAATCTTTTTTCCGCCTTGTAAACCTTCTAGAAGAGAAACATTTTGTTTCTGCTTCTAAGAGGAGATCGACATCGTTCAGCTTGGAGTTATCAACCAAGCTAAACTGAAGCTCTTGCTAAGGCCTTTTTCAGTTTATGAACCACTACATAAACTAAAGTGAAGATGATCTTGATCTTCTAAATACCTGAAGAACTAAAGTTGAAGTTTCTTCAGCGAATACAAGTTGAACTGTCTTCAGCTTGTTTATACTTATGTGATTTTATGTTTAAATCTACTAAGAGACTGAAGGGCTCAGCAACTGACCCAACAAGGGCACTGTCAAACAAAGACCTACTTTATTTTTCATAAGGGAATTACATCTACTTGTGCTTAAAAAAATATAAATATGAGTATAATACACTCTTGTGCTTTAAATGCAAACTAGTATTTATTATAAGTTACATAACTTTAGTTTAAGCTTTAAAACAATTTTTATAGATTTAAACGAGTTTTTGAGCTTGAGATCGAATTAATAAACGAGCCTACCGGTCTTTTATACGAGCTTGTGTTAGTTTATTGTAGGATTAAAAAAAGTTAAAATTTTTAAATGAGCTTCGAGATCGAGCTCGAACAACAACGAAAAATATTTGAGTTCGAGCTAGAGGCCCATTTATAAAATTTTATTCGAGCTCAAACCGAGTAATTAATAAACGAGCATAGCTCGTTTAGGCCAAAACTCGACTCGGCTCGGATCGTTAACACCCTTAGGTTAGATCCCTTAAAACACCATTTGTACCTCCTCATGTTTTTTCATTTTTTTAATTTTATTTATTTATTTTTATAATTTTATTTTTATTATAAAACTATATAATTGAAAGTATGAAACAGATTATATAAAGTTTAACAAGACAAAAGTATAAAAACTGGCAAAAAATACTAAACAAAAACTGATAAAGAACTGCGTTCTACTATTAACAATGAAGTCAAAAAAGAATGCTGTGTACTTTTTTGTACTTTTTTGTACTTTTCTGTGAGCCAAAGGATGCCAATAATAGTCCCCATAATATAGACTTCTACTAGTTCCCGTGTCTCATTGTCGCCTCAATTTTGCTTACAAAAAGCTTTAAAAAAGTAGATCTGGTACAATAACATAATGGAAAATGGCGCAAATAGGTATTAAAATTGAGGGAACATTTTTTATCAAGTTATCTTATATTTCTATTAAAAAAAGCAGTTAATTTCTTTTTTGTTAATTTAGATGTTTTCGTTAAATAAACATTTCAAATCCGACGTCGCCACCACACTAATTATTGTCGTCACTTTAGTTTCCACCACCAACCTTGCCACTACCAAGCATCGCCTCTCCCACCAACCCCACCCACCACCACCAACCATCGCATTGAACCACTAAAGCCTCTTAACATTACTAATTTATACTTTTTTGATATAAAGGGTTTAGATCATCTGCATGTCTATTTTTGAATATGCGACACATATACTATTTACTGGTACTAAATCCTTGTGGTGGATAAATCGTAGAACGTTAGCTTTCACCAATCTACACCTAGACCTAAGCTAGTTCCTTAACGGTCCGCACCCGAAACCACCCACAAAGAACTAGAGTATTCTTCACACCAACATAAAGACTTCTACCAAAGAAGTACCAAAACCTAAGCTTGACTGCCCTTGGCAGAAGCTTATTACAACTTTGCTTCTCCGCACCCAACGTAAGACTTGACACTTAGTTATAAATGAATAAGAGTGTTTAAGTATTCGTTACAATAAGACACCAATAATATATGACTAGAAGACTAGAAGAAGACTCGATCTAGACACAACACACAAGAGTGGATTAGGTTATTATGTGTTCTTCTCTTGCAAAGAAGTTTGCTTTTAATGAGATGATAAAAAGATGTTAAGGCACAAGAAGATTGAAATACTTAGAGAGATATAAGAGAAATAGAGGGGAGAAATGTTTGGCTAGAGGTGAAAGTGATCATGTCAAGAGGGTGTTATTTATAGGTAAGAAATAGAAAAATAGTCTATGGCGCACTAAGCTCGCACGCCGATGCGTGAGACCAGCACGCTGGGACTGGTTTGTATCTTGCTTAAAACTAGTCATTTCCTCTTTCTAAACCCCATGTGTGCTTCACTTTTGAGCTTCTTAAATATGTTTTAAAGCCCTAAGAAGGTTAGGTGTTGTGCGTTTGTCGTAAAGACTTCAACACGAAGTTTTACAACTCTATAGGCAGCGTACCTAATCGTTGTAGTAGTAGTATAGGTAAGACTCGGGGGCTGTTATCGTTCTCTAGGGGAATAGGTTGGGAAGGCTCGAACAGAATCTAACAGAGGTCTACAGGGTTGAGAAAAGATTCTTTTTGTATTTTTATTTTAAAGAAAGCAGTAAAGATCATTGGTTTGAGAGGTTGGTTTGATTAACTAATTAAACTAAATCTAATCTAATCTACTGGTGATAACTTTATGATAAAAAGATGCATTTACTTAATCATGTACTACTCCTTAGATCGCTTCTCCTAATCCTGTTGCCTTGTCACACTTGTGATGATATGTGTAAGTATTTCCTAAGTCATGCACGAATTACACGAACCCGCCGTCTATTTAATATTCCGTTAAGGCAACAAATAAGTAAGGTAGTATGAAGACTATTACAAGGCCCCTAAGAGTATATTAAATGCAATTGAAATATCTTAAGAGGGATCAACCATATTAGGGGTAAGGTAGTATGACGACTGCTTACCGATGGGAATCCTTATCTACATACTTGTGTTTCCCTAGACGTCTATGCCAATTAAATATCTTATGGCTAGTTTTCTAAAGCCTAACGCGCACATCCATCACAAGAAGCAACATTAAAAGGATCTACAATCTAAGTTTCATACAATCATAAGTAAATACAAAAGAGGGTTTAGACATAAATCAATCAAAAAACATATAGACATATTGAATGATTAATGATACACAATCTTACTTGATTAAAACATGGATTTAGGTCAGTTACAATAGGGTTTTAAGGCCCTAAAGACGGCCTAAAAGCTGTAAATGCTGCGTAGAATAACGAGTTCGTCTCCCAAAGTTATACAAAGTTACACACTTAAAACCCTAAAATCGGTTTTGTATTTAAAAGAAATACGATGCGACGTCGTTGTCGTGACGCCGTCGCAACGTCGATGATTCTAGATCCTCTTTAAGGCGACTACGTTCTGATGCCGTCACAAAATCCTTGACGTCGTCACTTTGGAAATCACAATGGCGTCGCTTTGTACTTGCGACGCGTCGCTTCCCGTTGTATGCGTATTCTTCTAGATACTTGGTGTGAGACGTAGTCGTAGTCAGTTCTTTCTCCAAATGAGCTCAAGTCATGTGTATTTCCTCCAAATGCCATCCATGTGCTAAAAAACCTGAAAACAAACAATTAAGCACACAATCTGGGCATGTTTGATGATTTAGGGGGTTAAATGACCTGAAATAGTATATAAAATGATTACTCTGCAAAATACCCCAAACTGGGATTTGTTTTGTCCTTAAAGAAAATGGGATTTTTTACCTTGACTTTGCAATATTGGGGTCATTAACCTACTCTTTAAAAGCAGTTTACAACACAACCTTCTTGACCTCGTAAATAAAAGCACGGAAAGAATATACTAGCAACTAAAATAAGATGCTTAGATCTCTCTTCTCTTGGGTGTATATAATAAATTATTAAACAACAACTAGGAGAAACATAAAATTAACACTCATTACCTGTCATAGCATATAAATACCATAGGCTTGGTAAAGATCAAACCTCCACCGCTGGCAACAAAGTATTAGTCATTACTATCAAAGGAGGTCTTTTAAAGGGTTGTGGGGTGTAGGTGTAAGATAACATTAATGTAAACAGAAATGGATGGGATACATTTAGGGAGTAACTTTTAGGTGAATTTAGGGAGAAAGGGATAACTAGTTATGAATACACGCTGGTTTGGTTGCTAAGCCAAAGACTCTGGACACGAAAATACAAAAACTCTATAAAAACTCTACACAATCTCTTTTTTTTTTTATGACTCTATGTTTTTTAAAAAAAACATAAACATAAGCAAATGGCAGCCCGTACATTTTTCTTCACCTTTTTTTATATATATTTTTTCTTTTTTGTACACTTTTGCCCTGCCATTGCTTAAACATATAATACATCATGGGAGTTTATAGATACAACCAATTACTCTTGATATTTTACATACTCGATAAATTACAATTATAATCTAACTAATAACCCGAATTAAGTAGGATCAAAATAACATGGAGACCGTTTGACAAACATATGGGTGTATTGACTTAACTCTTCTTCCCCATTCTTTCGCGAAATAAATACTACCATGAATCCCAATCGTCCTAAAACTGTATTTACAAGGATAAGAACTTAACAACCGTGTACTCATTAATTAACTTGGATTAAAACAATAATGTACTAAAAGCGAGTACATACAAGGTAGGCTAAGACGATTTAGGTGTAACAATTGGTTTAAGGGTGACAATTCTCTTTATTCATAGTCCGGCTTAACCAAAAAATTATGAGAACCATGAAAAGGATAGGCTCAAAGGGGTGTACTAGGGGTATCCTGCACTAAAAATGAGTGCATTACAAGGGTGTGGGATAGTTATATGATCAAGGTGACCATCATAACAATTACAGATTTAAAACATGGGTTAATCCTAGTGCCTCTTATCTAGCAAATCTTAATACTCACTACGTGGTCTCGGGATGCATCACATAAACAAGTTCTAGAATTTAATATATTACCGGTACACTTATATAATTTAATACTGATACAAATGTTTTAGAAAAGACGACAAAGACCATACGTACACATCTGTAACGACGGAATAGACATATATGACTGCATTCGAACCTTAACTCGAACAAGCTAAAGGTATAAACTATCTTGTGTATCAATTCCTAAAGATCTAAAGGCGAACCTCACATTTTTGGGGAGGAATTATGAGGCTTTTTGTGCTAGTCATATAAATTCCTATCCATGAGACGCTATTAATACTCAGTTTTATTTGGTATGTGTCATAAAAAAATTAATTTTGGTCAAAATTACCTTTTACGCTATGTTTTCATATATTACCCATCATTTTAAGGACAAAACAAATGGCAATTGAAGGAATAGTTTCTAAGGCTTATTTCCCCCTACACTTAAGTTGAACATTATCCCCAATGTTCTTTAAAAGTACTCGTAAAAGAATAAAGGGAAAAGAGAACAAGTAAAAAAAACTAGTACTCCCCTGGTTTGCTCAATAATGGAGAAGAAATATGCGATAACTTGTTAAATCGTCCTTCAAGAATCATCCAATGAAACTTCCTAAGAATTTCCATTCTTCTTCTTATCAAATATAACCTGTAAATCAAAGACAAAGACAACTACATCAAGCATAAAATCGGCGGGATAGATATATATACAAGGAGATTTTAGGGTTTGACTTTATGAAAGCAGTAAAGATAGGATGAGAGTAATAATGTAATCATAGGTTTATGCAGGTTTATAAAAGAATTATGAATTTTAAATGTTGTACAAATTATTTTTCGAAAATACTTGAAAATTTTTAAATTTTCCTGTAGCCAGCTCACGACGCTGTCGTCGCCAGCGACTGTGAAAATTTTCTTTTTGCTTTCTTTGAAAAATTTCCTGCACGCGATTATATAAGTTGTTTCCTGTATGAATTACTGCATGAAATCTAAGATTAGTCAATACAATCATGTCACTCGAAACTGATGCGAATTAATTTAAACAATTTATTTAATATATTTGAATTGGTTCTTAAAAATCCAGAATAATTTGGTGCCCGTACACATATTTTATAGCAAAATACCTTGATTATGTCAATAAAAGAACGAAGTTAAAAACCATAACAAGGAGCATGATTACAAAAATAATTCAAAGACATAAAAGAAAAACATAAAGAATTAAAAACACAAGACACTCCGTAATATGCAGGAAAATAAAACATGAGTCTGCCTCCCAAGAAGCGCTTTTCTTTATTTAATGAGTCTTGTAGCTTAGAACTCGAAGTTCACAACGTCTAGGTGTCCTAAAAATGTCCAAGATGAAAGATCCCTTTGGAGACCTCTTTCCGCTTATCGAAGACTTTTCTAGAGGTGAGGGTGATTGATTGTAGGGTTTTTGGTGAACTCTTTTCCCCCATCCGGAATCATCAATCTTAATCTTGGCAAGCCCCTGCCTCCATCTTTATTTTTTGGGGTGGTTTAATCCCAGTTAATTGGGTTGTTTATTAGGTCCTCTGACTTCCACATGTTTCTTTTGAGGTTTATAGGTAAAACTCCTAGAATTCTACCATTCTCCTAAATACTAAGACGTCTTTAAAGGGATTGATCTCAGCAT
Organism: Tanacetum coccineum; assembly: GCA_026074375.1. Lineage (NCBI taxonomy): Eukaryota > Viridiplantae > Streptophyta > Magnoliopsida > Asterales > Asteraceae > Tanacetum > Tanacetum coccineum. The sequence continues at coordinate 10,535 of BQNB010172171.1, forward strand.
CTTTAGCTATCTCCCATTCTTCGGGCAAATGAAAGTCTAAGAAGTCCTTCCTAGCATAGTAAAGGGTTCGTGCACCCATACCATCTGAGTTAGGTCGTGGTTTGTATGACTCTTTTTTCCCTAGTATGGTCCAATAGGGTGCTTCCTTTTTACCTAAATTGACTCCTTTACTCCAAATAAAAACTGATCAGTTGATGTCCTTCTCCTTCCCTACCGCTATTTGGCTTTCCTTACAATCTATAACTGCATGGAGGTTGCTAGGAAATCCTCTTCCTACTACAAGTAGAAGGGTGGTTTCGCGTGGGATCTTTCTTCATGTCGATTACGTAGAAATCGTTTAATAGTTTTAGTTTTCATGTGTGGACTTCTACGTCTTTAAGAATTCCAACGGGGTAAGATTTGGTTCCGTCAGCCACCCCAAAGATATTGTCAGTCTCTTCCAATAGTCTGATGTTAAGCTTTTTGAAGAGTTATAGCGGGATTATGTTTACACACGATCCTAAATCTTCCAAGGTGTCAAAGGGTTTTGAGTCTCCTAATCTACAAGGTAGAGTGAATAGCCTGGGGTCTTCCATTTTCGCAAATACTTTACCCTGGACAAATGATGATCCATTTTTGCCTAGTTCTAGGCTCTCTACGTATTTATCCAACATTGCGTTTTAGATTGGAGCATGAGCTAGGACTTCGAGAACCGGTAGGTTAAGATGAAAATCCTAGAATTCATCTTCTAGAGTTTGTTTGGGTTCTTCTGTTTGTTGTGTTCCAATCCCCATCCTTGTTTGTAGCTGACTTTTCTGGGAATGGTTTGTTTCCTTGGAACACGTTTTGACAGCATTGATTAAAGTGGAGGGGTGAGATGAGCATTGGGGATCTAATGTTGGGTAAGAATGAGAAGACGAAACTAGAGAGGTGGAGTTAACATTCAGTTTTGGGTTCTTAACCATGTCGCTAGGAAGTGCTCCTACCATTCGATCGGTGATGGCCTTCAATACTGTGTCAATTTTGTTGGTCATCTCGCTTTGTTGTTTTTTGAAATCGGCTTCAAACTTGGACAATCTAGTGTCTTGAGATGCCATGAAATTAGACACCAATCCTTTGATATTTGATTGATTGTTAAAACTTTGAGGATTGTTGTTGAAGGGGCAGTTTGGGATTGAACCGTTAGGTTAAAACCGCTTAGGTAGGTTTGAGAAATTATTTTGAGAATTTTAGGGCTGTCTCCACCTAAGGTTTGGATGACTTTTTCATGACGGATTATAGGTGTCACCAAGATTGTTTTGCTCGGGCTTGAAAGTGTACCACTTGTCTCCCGCTTCATCGGTATGCGAGGATGCATACTCGACAAAAGCTTTCTTAGGATTTTCCATGTAGTACTGAGTGTCATGAGAACCACTGCAGATCTCACATGAAGAAGTGATTTTGTTCACTTGAACATGTTGCTTAGGAGCAAGATGAGCTTCCATCAAGCGTTGGACTTGATTTTCGAGCTCGATGAGACGACGGTCAAATGTACTCGGGACATCTTGAGGCAAAGAGATTACCTTGACCGGCTTAGCAAAGTCCTTTGGGTCATTCCAACTTTCGTTGTCATAGAGGGCGTGGAATGAGCATCCATTTGGACTGAAGTCCGTGGAATGAGCATCCATTTTGCACCAACCGGATGGGTTTGGATCGAAGAGGTACCACGTTGTTCCCTTCAGGGAGCTCATTGGTGTTCCTATAGCCCTCATGGCTAGGTCTGGAGTAATCTCCAAGAGTACGAGAAAGCTAATATACTGAAAATAAAATTCTTACTTGATAGGAATCAAGCGAGTAGACCTAAGTTAAACAATGGTCGGAACCTAACTATTCCCCACGCAACGACGCCAAAAACTTGTTGTGCGGTTGTCGTAAAGACTTCAACACGAAGTTTTACAACTCCATAGGCAGCATACCTAATCGGTGTAGTAGTAGTAGTAGTAGTAGTAGTAGTAGTAGCAGTAGTAGTAGTATAGGTAAAACTCGGGGGTTATTATCGTTCTCTAGGGGAATAGGTTGAGAAGGCTCGAACAGAATCTAACAGAGGTCTACGGGGCTGAGAGAAGATTCTTTTTGTATTTTTAT
>BQNB010172174.1:0-13490 GCA_026074375.1 Tanacetum coccineum
TTTTGTTGATGGATGTGCGCGTTAGGCTCTAAAAACTAGCCATAAGATATTAAATTGGCATAAACGTCTAGGGAAATGCGAGTAGTGTAGAAAGGATACTATCGGTAACAGTCTTCATACTACCTTACCACTAATATGGTTAATCCCTCTTAAGATATTTTACATGCATTTAATATACTCTTAGGGGCCTTGTAATAGTCTTCATACAACCTTACTTGTATGTTTCCCTAACGGAATATTAAATAGACGGCGGGTTCGTGTAATCCATTCATGACCTAGGAAATACTTACGCAGATCATCACAAGTGTGACAAGGCAACAGATCTAGGAGAAGCAATCTGAGGAGTAGTGCATGATTAAGTAAATACATATTTTTATCATAAAGTTATCACTAGTATCATAGATTATAATTAGTTTAATTATTAGTTAATCAAACCAACCTCTCAAACTATGATATTACCTGCTTTCTTATAAATATAAAAACACAAAAAGAATCTTCTCTCAACCCTTTAGAATTCTGTTAGACCGTGTTCGAGCCTTCCCAACCTATTCCCCTAGAGAATGACAACAACCCCAAGTCTTGCCTATACTACACTGCAAAGATTAGGTACACTACCTAGGGGATTATAAAACTTCATGTGAAGTCTTTGCATCCCTCACATCAAATTCAACTCATCATGCATGGCTTCAAGCCACTGAGTTGACTGGTTACTATTAATGGCTTTGTTATAAAATATGGGATCTTCAACTTTACCTAAGTCATAATCATCCTCATTTAAATAGGTTATGAAGTCATCATGAGCAACATGTCTTCTGGTCCCTTCAGACCTTCGTAATAGTTGTTGAATAATTGGTGGAATTGGGTTTCATCATGTGGTGGTGCATCGACTACAAAACTATCAACAACGTCATCTAAAGATACGATTTTGTGTTTTCTTTATGTTTTATTGATGACTCTTGATTAGGAGCATCCATTAATTTTTCATTTAAGTCAATGATTCTTTCACCACTCTCACTGATTTCACCATTTTTAAGAAATTTGGCATCCCTTGTTTCGACAATCCGAGTGGTATGATTAGGGCAATAGAACTGATACCCTTTAGATCGTTTCGGGTATCCAATAAAATAACAACTAATGGTTCTTGAATCGAGTTTCTTTGTTTAAGGATTGAAAATTTTTGGTTCAGCCGAAAAACCTCATATCTTAAAATAACGTAAGCTAGGTGCCCTACATGTCCAAAGCTTAAATGGCGTTTTTGGGAAAGACTTAGAAGGGAACCTATTAATTATATGAGTTGCGGTTTTCAATGCCCCGGTCCACAAAAACTATGGAAGAATAGAATTTCAAATCATACTTCGCATCATATCCATTAGGGTGCGATTTCGCCTTTCTGCAATACCATTTTGTTGTGATGTATATGGCATAGTAAACTTATTAACAATTCCATTTTCTTGACAGGGATTTGATCAAGATCAGAGTGTTTACCATAATACTCTCCGCCCGTATCTGATCTTACTATTTGATCTTACGGTTTAGTTGGTTTTCAACTTCCGCTTTAAAGATTTTACATACATCAAAAGATTCAAAATTTCTTTTATCAAGTAAACACGAGTGTAACGAGAATAATCATTAATAAACGTAATAAGGTACAGCTGGGATTGTGATAGTAGTGAGCTTGTATGGACCTACGAGAATGCATTTCCTCAAGGCATCACCATTTGGTCTTGTATCAATGTATCTTAAGAAATGTGATCGCCATTATGCATATCGTCCCGTTGCAAGCATTGGTGTACGATCCCTTGAACCAGCTGTCATGATGTTGTTATGCATTTGACTGTCTGTTATGATTGGAGTTGTCATGATTAATGATTTGTTAAATTATGAAGTGAAAATGATTTGTAGGATCTTAAGTAGGTAAAGTGATTGTTTTTGTGGATTGAAATCAATTAACGTTTACGGGATTTTACAAATCTTTGATTAAAACCAAGAAAAGAATCGTATCTTTCGCGGGATTTTACAAAATCAAGAAGAAACTGTAAAACAAAAATGAATTGATGTTGAAATCGTTGTTGTCGTTGAAGAACATAAGTTTTTGAAATGATTAATGAGCTTAAAACGGCAAACGGTGCACAAACGATTCACTTTGTAGGGCTAACGGCTGAATTATAACTTGAAAGGACTAACGGTGAAAAGCTTGTTTCAACAATAAGGATTAATAATGAAAAAATGGATTTGAAATGATCATGTCTTGAAAACCAGGGACCAAACATGTAACATTTGAATTATTGTTAATAAAAAAAAACGACTTTCCCTCTTTTTAGTCTTCTTTTCCGTTTCAAATTTTTTAATATTTAGGGTTTTGTTTCGTTTTGATTTATTAGCTCACACGAGTATCGTCGGTAACATCCAAATATACTACGTTGATCGAAACGATGTCACTATCTCAACGGTAAAGGTCTCAAGTCCCGTAGTTTACTGTCACACGAAACCGAAAAATTAAAAATGAGTTAAACGTGTATAGACTTGTTCTCGTGAATTAGTTCAGTTTGAACTAGTAAAAACTCGTTCGGTCCAACTCAAAAAAATGATTCGATCGGTCATTCTTGTGATACTCGTTCGATGATCAAGTTTTTTACTTCGTTCGGCTCTCTAAATCCTTGTGAGTTACATTTTTCTATGTTCAATATTCTTTAATACATGCATTAGTCCTAATTAGTAGTGCTTAAAGTTCAAAAATAACTTAAAAGATATTTCATGCACACGTAAAGACTTACATGCACACGTAAAAACGTTGTTATTTCTTAAAAACGTAAGAAACCCTAAATTCTAAATTGTGAATCTTGCATAATGATGAAATGAACTTAATAATACCTAAATGACATAAAATAAGGTAAAATGTCATAAAAACCATAGTGTACAAGTTAGTTTTATAAAATAAAGAATTGCCGAAACCCTCCTTGTTAAAAGACATACATGTCACATTTAAATTATATTTCGAACACTATGACTTGACTAATAAAATCAGAACTCATTACCATTATAAAGTAGACATTATGAGCTTTCATTGGCCTTTTGAATCACTTAAAACGGATAAGAAACGACCAAGATATCGACCCGTAAAGATGCATGATTTTATGTGATATATAACGATTTATATTTATGCACCAATTTTGCTATATGAACGAGGCACCTAGAAGTGATAATAAAATGGGAATTTTATTGTTTTAGATACCTATAATGTAGAAAAGTCTCAGCACCAAGAACCAAGTAAAAAGGATAAATAACGAAGTCGCAACGAACACCTAAAGTTGGCATGTCTAGAATAAAAGTCATAAAAATTCTACTAGCATTTCCTTCAAAAATTTTAGTTATTATTTGATAACTTGAGATCTAAACAAGACTTATACTATTTCATATTAATCTTGACTTATTAAATTATTTGGGACATGATAACTTATAAATTTATACTTTTATGTAGACCTAATAGACGTAAAAACCCCTTTTTGAGTATTAGGACATAAATAAACTATTCGACCCATTTAGAGATTTAACCGACCATAAACTCAATCATGATCTTGTAATATACAACCTCTAATATTTTATGGAGAAGTAATATGACATATGGATATAAACATAAAGTAGAGAACTTAAAGAGAAAAGACATATCACGAGAATACGAACTTTGACTTTTACAAGGTGTAACGAATAAACAATTTCATAAACTCAAAGCACTTACTAAGGATGGATAATGCATAGTACTTACTTATTTTGCATACATGTTAAAGTAGACATGATTTCATTATTTAGGTGACGGATAGAGTCTTGTATCAATTTTCTATGCCTACAGTTTATCGTAGTATTTTTGCTATTTCCCACTGAGGTGAGTTTTCATAGCCCCTACTCTACTGTTTTAAATCATCTTTTGGGGTGAGAACATTGTTTATTTCAAACGTATGAACACAAGTACAATTACTCATTACTGATTGGTTTAAGTTTTGATTTAACCCAAGTTGCTACTTGCCCACTATCGTAAACCGTTAATTACTTGTAAGCGCGAATGTTATGGATAGATCTATCAGGATTGACGTCCCTGTTCATCTTGGACTTACATTAGTCAAGGGAATACAGTTTTATTTGAGTCAGATTACGGGTGTCCCGGGTTAGACACCTGCATGGGCATTCATTCATTATTGGTATATGTTAACGCTTCGGTGTCATGAGCTTAGACAATAGTAAATACTTTTCATTGGTGACATATAGGGCTACTATATCTCACACTATAGTCAAAATCTTGTGGTTCATCATTATTATCAAACAAACAAACCTATGAACTCACCAACTTTATGTTGACGCTTTAGCAATGTTTTTCTCAGGCGTTTTATGTTACGGATTATATGGAGTCTGCATTATCATATCGGCATGTAGAGGTCGATCTCTCGTATCAAGTCCTCTTCACGCCATGAAGTCACGATCCCAAATCTAGTCTTCCGCTGCAATGAAATTTAGGGGTGTGACAATGTTGTAATTTCCATTTTCAGTAATGTAAACTCTTTATTATTAATGAAATTTCCATTTCCTTTTCAATTCTGTTTTTAAATTCTGTCTTACATTGATACAATTGATTTCAAAATGGTTTAATAAGCTCAATAAGCTCTTTTACTCTTTTAAGCTTTCACTTATTCAGTAAAGCTTTCTAATAGCTTAACTGAATAAGCTACTCTACTTAAATTCACCAAAACTGTCAAATAGCTTAATTTGGATGATAAGCCAAACATGGATGGGCTTATGGGTTTTACCAGCTTGTTTTTAACAAGCTAGATCTTGTAGATAAGCTCTAAGAGCACTTATATGTCCTTGTTTGAGAAAAGGACATGGTACATTTTCTTTTACTTTATTTTTAGCTTAATATTTCAGCTTATCAATCTGCTCATTGCTTGCTTATTACTTCTTTTTTTGTGCTTATTCTATCATAATATGGCTAAATGAGTTTAGATTAGTTTTATTAGAGTTTTGATATAATCTGTCCAAAATTAGTCAAATTAGCTTATTAATCTAGCTTATTATCTAGTGCTTATTTTTCTTATGTTTTTGCTTATTTGTCATTATTAGTCTTAGTTCTTCATCTGTTTTTACAATTCAGAGCTTATTTAGCTCTGTCTTAGCTATAATTTAGCTTTTCAAATCTTAAAGGGGTGTTTGGGATAAGGTTTTTAATATGGTAAAATAAGGCATAAACTGTTTTTTTGCTCTTATATCAGTTTTTATAAGCTCTAATTTAGTCCAAAGATTAGCTTTAATAAGTTCAAAGTCAGTTTTGTTAAGATTTGAAGTATTTTGTATCAAAAGTCCAAGTCTGCCAATTTTAAAGTTTGCTCAAACTGCTTATTTGTCAATCTTTTTAAAAAAGTACTTGAGGTGTGGTTTTTGTGAGCTATTTGAGTTTCATTTGCATCATTATAAACTTGTTTTGAGTTGTTTGTCTTTGGGAAAACCTTTCATCAAAATCAGCCAAGTAGTAGCAGTTTATGGCATGTTCTTTAAAGTCTTTATTATACAGATTATTTGAGGTCAATTAATAGCTTATCTTAGGTTAATTTTTGTTAAAATCGGCTTAATGTAGTATGGTCTTAATCTGTTTTGAGTCTTTTCTTTCATAAAAAGTGTTTTAGAGTCTTAATTTTAAGCTTAAAAGTGTCATTTTTCTTCAAAAAGCCAAAATCAAGAAGAAGTAACTATAAATTTAAAACTTGAAATCATAAAATCACACACCTCACTACAACACATCAAGTTTTTGGCGCCACTGCCGGGGAGTAAAAATTTAATCTTTATTTTTATTTGATATTTTGGTTTTTAATATTAGATTAGTCTAACCCTTAGGATTAGTGTAATTTAGATTAGTGTATAATTTTGTATATTTGTGTATTATTGATTGTATATTTTCTTAGTTTAATTGTTTGTGTGATTTAATTGTTTTCTAATACACTGTTCTGGTCGATAACCTGATACGGCGATCCACTTCCGTTAGATACGACGTATCCAACCTTCTTATCCAATACAGCGTATTCGTTCAAAAAGATTAATACGGCGTATTCAGATCTATTGAATATGGCGTATCGATCATCTGATACAGTAACAGAACAGGTTTTTCGCATTCGATTTTCGTATATATGTGTTTTCTTTCTCCTGAGCCCATCCTACTGATTTTTTATCCCTTATTTCAGGTAGTGCATGACAAAGAGTTCAATTAGGAACTATTTACGCCCTTCAAGGAACCGGGACGATAATTTCGATCATCTAGGAAGCTTCTCAAGACACTAAGTCTTGACGAATCAAGATCACCTAAATTCAATCTATTTTCTGATTTAGAAGAATATTCCGAGGAAGAAGTTGCGGAACCAATGGCGGAAACTATGGAACAGTACATGAGCAAAACTCGAGCTGACTATGGATCAATAATTGCTAGGCCTAAAATCGAGTGGCTTCTTAAATGCATAGGTGACAATTGCAAAATAAATATGTGGCAAGAATGTTGCTTATGTGGAATTCATATATGCTCACGTGGCTAAAAATTCAAGATGAGATGGCAATGTTTAATGATGATGTGGCATGGTTGTTGTTGAGTCATCATTATGGTATCCACTTATATATAATGTAAGATAAGATAACTTAAATCCCGAATATCAAATAGTAGTAAAAGTAAGTATTTCGTAAGGTTTTTACGAAAATTACTTTTAACCAAAGTAAAATTCAAAACCTCCCGGGTCGTAGTCCCAACGAAGCGTGAATTAAGAATCGTGATTAAGTTTGTGATCGCGTGTTTGAATGATCAAAGATTTGATTTGGATTCTATTTCTACAACTAATGCAAAACAAATAAATGCAAGCAATAATTAAAGCAATTAAAAATTTAAACTAAGAACGTTAACGGGAATCTAAAAACGCGACTTAAAAACCTAAATTATCGAATTAGAAATGAAAATTTAATTTATAAAAGTCCTAAATGATTAAAAATAATTTTAGAAAAAAGAATTATATTTTTTTGACTTTTATTTTATTTTTTATGAATTAAAAACAGTTTTAATCTAAAAATATTATAAAAAATATTAAACTAATTTATAAAAATCTAAAAAAAATCATGAAAAGTAACTTGAACAAAGCTAATCCTAGGAAAAATAAAATGGGTCCAACAACTTATTTGAATAAGCTGAAAATACGCCCAAAAGGGCTGAAAGGCTAAAATGGAAAACACCCCGTATATACCAAATGCCCCAAGAGTCTAACAGAAAAGACCCAAGGGCGCAGATGGTAGAGGTGTGTGTGTTAAAATGTTGGTGAGTTAAGGTTGAGGTCTCGGGTTCGAAATTGATACTTCCCTATACTCCTAACATTTTTATTTTGCAAATTTTTTTTATGAAAAAGTTAAACAAGACTTAAATAAGCACTTTTAAAAAAAGAACTTTTTTTAAAAACTTAAAATAAGCCAGAAAAAGCTAGTTTAAAGTGACAGATTCACTTAAAAGCTTAAAAACTTGAACACTTAACTATTTTTACACATAAGCCTTAATAAGCTCAAACTTAGTCCAAATAAGCTACAAGGACCTTAATCCAAACTTAATAAGCAAATCTAAACCCAGAATAAGCAATTCCAATTAGCCATAAGCTCAGAAAATCAAATTAGCTTTTTGCTAAAACTGATATCAAAACAGCCTAAGAAGGCACTTTTAAGCTACTTTTTAAGCTAGAAAACTAATAAGCTAATATCTAAAACCTAAAAACAGATTAAGTCACTGCTACAAGCTATAAGAATAAGCAAAAATTAAGCACTATAGAATACTAATAAGCTAGAAATAAGCCACTTAAAATGACATATTTGGTTTTTAAGCTAAATGACTATTTGCTAAAACTGTTTTGCTTTTTAGACTTAATAAGCAAATGGAAAAGCAAATGAGCTACAAACAAATTATTACCTAACCCTAATAAGCATAAAAGATTAAAAATAAGAAAATAAAGTAAGCTAGTAAGCACTGAAAACCTTAGACAGATTGCTCTTAAAGACACTTTAAGAAGACTTTTTGCTTAACATTTAAGCCAAATAGAGAAATAATAAGCTCAAGGAAAAAGCTAAAACCTAAAAACAGATTGATACTAGTCACCTAGGAACACTTAGGACAAAGAAATAAGCAAAAACAAGTAAATGAAAAGCAACAAATAACATAAGGATAGCATTTGAAATAAGCTGAAAGGCAAAAACAGATGAATTACTACAAGCTAAAATCAAAAATAAACAAAAATTAAGCAAACTAGACTAAGGAATAAGCTAAAAAAACTAAATGAAAGTGACAGTTTACTTCTACTATATTTTTGGCCTTTTGAAAAGACTAATTGCAGCCCTAAATTTAAGCTAGTAAATAAGTTTTAAAACCCAAAATAAGCTCAAATAGATTGAGCTTATAGCATAATGGACTTATGCAATAATTTTCAAAACCTAAAACTAACTTTAACTAATCTAAAACTGAGATTAAAAAGAGGTGTTCAATTTTTTTTTAAACTGAAACCTACTATGACAGTTTTATACCAAAACCACAAATAACAATTTAAACCTATGACACTTTGTTTCTAATGCATATTAGGACCAAAATGAAGTATGAAAAACACCACAAAACAACTTAAGAACTGAATCTTAAATATAAGCAATTTGAGAAAGTTTAAAAACCACAAATTCTAGTAAATGATAAACTAACCCTTAAAACGAAATTTTAAACTTTAAAAACTTTTGAAAACTGATTAAAACATCTTAAAAGAGTTTATCAAAGTTGAATTTTAAACCAAAGGGACTCAAGCAGCACTAACATGGGTTAGTGCTGCTTGTGCCAAACACCCCCTTAAATTTGTGAAAATCATTTTAAAGCTATAACAGATTGGAATGAGCTATGAAACCTCAAAACAGATTAAGAACAAATAAGCAAATTTCAACCACTAATAAGCACTAGATAATAAGCAAACCAAATAAGCAGTTTTAAGCTAAACTTAACAGATTTAATGAAAAACTTAGATAACTGAGACTTAATCAACAAGCAAGCAACAATAAGCATTAACAATCATAAATAAGCACTAAAATAAGCAGTAAATAAGCTAAAATAGTGAAAAGTGAAAACTTACAAAGTTCTTTGCTTAAACAAGGACTATAAACTGCTCTTAGAGCTTTTCTACAAACTCTAGCTTGTTTAAAAACAAGCTAGTAAAACCTTATAAGCCCGTCCAAATTTGGCTTATCATCCATATAACTTTTTAGTGATTTTTGAGTGAAAATGGCTTAAGCACTACAAGTTATGGGAAAACTTATATTGCTTAAGTAAAACAGCTTAAGTAAGAGAGAAAAGAGCTTAACAAACATTTTCATAACATAAATTTCATTAACATAAAAAAACAGATTTTAACATAAAACTTAAAATTTCATTAAAACTTCAAAACTGAGTACAATGCTTTTTAAAGGAAATACAATAAGCTAAAACAAACTAATATAAGCTGTAAATTACAATAAAAAGATTGATTCAAAAACTACATCCTAATGAAAGAAACTAGTCTCTATTTATAGCCGAATAGAGAAGGTTCTAGGTCTTGAGCTTGTGTTTCTTCTGTGAGAGGAATGGGATAGTGTTCTCCAAGCCTTCAATCTTAGCCATTGAATCCATTTTGTGCTTCGTTAAGCTTCATCATAGCCTTTGATTCTTGTCCATGTCCCATCAGCCAATAAGACATCATGGGATTGCCATGGTGTCTTGTCTTCATCTGGGGGTGGGGTTTGAGTCAGTTTTGTCTGGTTGTAGAGAAAAAGAGGGAAAGAGATGGGTGAATAGTGATAGGACTTGGCCTGGCAGGTAAATGGTTTAATTGAGGTAAAGGGTTAACGGGGTTAGGATGTTATAGTTTGGGACTAACGGTGTTATGAGTCAGGGACTAACTGTGTTAGTCCCTAAGGGCTAACAATGTAATAAGTTTAAAGGGATTATGGTTAAGTGTTTGTTGGGCTTTTGGTTTGGGCCTGTTTGGTTATGGATTGGATTTAGACCTTTTAGCTTATAAGTTTTAATGATAAGGGCTTAATGGGCTGGCCCGACCCATTAAATAGGTGCGGGTTGGCCCATTTAAGATGCACACGTCTTTGGATTTGACTTTTCACGCTCTTTCCAATCCCGTGCTTGGTTTTGTCTGTTTTGCCTTTGTTTTTGTCTTTTTGTCAAATATTCGTTCCCTGCATATCATAAGTACAAAACACACATATACAATCCATTTTTGATATATTTTGGTCATTTTAGGCTCGTTTTATTAGGTAAAAGGTATGTGTAATTAAGCACATACCAACACTCATAAACAATCGAGTGTTAAGGGGTTTGAGGGTTCATATGGGTTGAAGGCAAGTTTTTTGTAAGGATAAGAGGCATTAAGACATGATCACCACCTCTGACTTAGGTAAGAGCTTCAAGATCTAAATGTGTCTGAATCGCAATAGAAAAACAAACAACCACAGTGTCTGACCGCGTCGGACTGACCAGACGTCAGACGCACTACAACATTTACCACTATACCCAGCGACAAATCCACGCCTTCCCGAGAGACTTGTTGCTGGGGATACTAATCTCGGGCGACATGTCGCCCAGGATAAATTAAAGGGGAAAGCTCGCAGGGATTCTTTCCCAGGCGACTTTCCCAAGCGACATGGTGGAGCCCACTTAATTTCAGTCAAACTAATAAGTGCCACGGTGGATCACTTTCTCGAGCGACATGTCACCCGGGAAAGTGCTTTATAAAAAAATAATTAGCCCTTATTATTGACTAATTAATTAATTGCCAATAATCTTGGGCGACATGTCGCCCGGGAAAACTTTAACACACGTTGACTTGTCAACTTAAAATCATGTTTTTTGTCGTTTAATGTCAGTTAACCAGGGAGACATGTCGCCCGGGATTGTTAATTCAATTTTTTGTTTTGATTTTCCCGGGCGACATGTCGCCCCGGATTGCTTTTTAATTTTTTTGTTTTGATTTTCAAGGGCGACATGTCGCCCGGGATAGGTTTGCATTTTTTAGTGCAGCCTGCACAGCAGGCAATTTCCAAATTTTTTTTTTCCGGAATTTTTTTGAAAGAAATCTACCAAACATCAAACCTGTATAAACCAATATAGACTCTATCCAAATACATCACAACTTGTACCAAAACACAATATCTTATTTCGGCTTCGGAAGATCTTTGAACTTTTTGAAGGCTGGGCAACAATCGGTTGTGTTATGCCGAGGACAAGATGCAACAAACTTATATCAGTCTCAGATTATTATTCTTACTATGGGTCTTCTTTTGAAGACTGCCACATCGGTTGTGAGCCGGCAAGAGGCAGTAAACTTTTATCAGCCCATAGTTTTTATTATTATTAATTTTAACACTTTTTTAATAAAACTTTATATTACCACGATATATAGAGAAATTTTCTTTTTAGAAAATTTAAGTATATAGCTGAACTAAGATTAAATAAATTAATGTTATCGACTACATTAATAAAGCTTCAGAAATTGTTGATTTAAGTTTAATTTTCAAAAATAGCACTTATTATTAGTCAGGTTAGGAGCTTATGGGAGAAAAAGCCACAAACTACACTTATGAGCTTGTAAGATTTCCAACTTTATTTTTTAATTCATTGTTTAGATCTAACTCATATTTAATCTATCATTTCTCGTTCTTTCGCAAATTTAAAATTTTAATAAACAAAGATCCTGCGAAATGCGTAGTCAAATAAAACTAGCTTAGACAAGTTTATAACGGTTAAGGGAACAAAGCTTAAGTAGGCATCATGGACACTCGTTCGAGTCAAAATTTATTCGTTTATACCTAGAGGAAAGTCGAAACATCTGTGAACAAAACTTATTTTATTCTTTGAAAATTTTTTAATTTTTTTTTTGGTATTTGGTGGTAAAAACGGGTATTTACATGAAAACAACGACTTCACTTCATGATAATCAAATAGATAGATCCCCCCATACTAGAACTAAACATTGTCCTGAATGTTTTAAGAAGGGTCTCTACGTAAATCTAAAGCCGTTTATCAAGTATGCTCAAATATAAACATTAGTCGATAAGATTTAGGATATTGGATTCCCAAAATCATGCTAAGGATTGAAGCTCGAGTGAATGAAGGACAAAACAACGAGCACGAGAATCTTCATAATCCGGGGCAATCCTGGACATACAACACAAACCACGAAACACGAGAAAGGAAGAGGCGAACCTCCTCATGTCACAGTTATTCATTACTACTATTATAATTATATTAGGATAAGCATGAGTTGCCACCCACGAAGCGCTTGTTTATTAATAAGTCACTAAGCTTGACTCGTCCCAGAATTTAGTTGTCCATGGGGAAGGTTTAGAGATTCGGACAACCATAGGTGGTATGTCCCCTCCAAATTAATGTTTGAGTCTATGACCGTTCACCTTAAAGTTTGGCCAGTCGGTTTGAGATAACTTGACGGTACCATAAGGGAAAATTGAGCAACGGTCAACGGTCCGTCCAACGGGTTTTGAGCTTTCCCGAGAAGATCTTTAATCTAGGAATGTAAGTCACATTGGCAAACCACCACATATAAAAACTTAAAATTTCAAAGAAAATCGCACATTTCATATCATAAAAAAATCGAACAAATCCAATATTCAAAATAACATACCTAACAAAATTCAAGCCAAGACGAACCAATTCAAAAGAAAATCCTAAGGTCTTAGAGTTCATAACGAAACAAAACTAAGCACAACTCAAATTCTATTACTACTACCAGTATCCCCCAACTCATAGTCTTTAGGCATACTCTTTGCCTTTGATTTTAAAGCCGAATCGTCTGTGACAACCGAGATTTGAGCAGGTTAGTATATACCATTAAATATGGCTAAGAGTTCATTTTATGTGTTTAAGTGCGTGCTATGTGATTTTATGTGTGCTAAGTGAGTTAAGTATGTGCATGATATCATTTTAAGGTGTTTGGGCATCTCATTTTGAGTATGTTTGCGTTGGATTATGAGTATTTCATTTGTTCGCGTTTAGTGATAATAGAAAGGATTGGCGTATTGCATGTAATGCTACGTCAATAGTTGGATGATTTAGTGATAAGCGTTATGTGATAATTGTGGCATTTTAGAAATGAAATAAGTGAGTGAAATTTGGAAGTTTGTGGCAAACTTTCTAAAAATAGAAAGTGGTTTGGTGAAATGAAAGTTATTTTTAGAAAGGTTAGTAAGTAGTGTTTAAGTAAAAAGGTTTAATCAAATTAGCTTAGGTTTTTATAAAAACTTAAGAAAATAAAGTAAATTAGTTAATTAATAAAAA
Organism: Tanacetum coccineum; assembly: GCA_026074375.1. Taxonomy (NCBI): domain Eukaryota; kingdom Viridiplantae; phylum Streptophyta; class Magnoliopsida; order Asterales; family Asteraceae; genus Tanacetum; species Tanacetum coccineum. Next base: position 13,367 of record BQNB010172174.1, read on the forward strand.
AAATATATAATATATATATAATTATTAAGGGTGCGTCCGGTTTAGGGTTTAAAGAAAAAAATATTTTTTAGGCTTATTTGAGTTGGGCTAGGACTAGAAGGAAATAGTTATAAAATCAACTTGG
>BQNB010172178.1:0-13490 GCA_026074375.1 Tanacetum coccineum
CTTTGCACAAGATTGATTAAAGGTTGTTTAAGCTCGAAATTATTAGCATTGATTGGTGGAACAACTATAGCATCTTCATAACCCTCAATGGGTACTTGTAACATTTGGGCCATCATTCGATTGTCGGCCATTGGAACAATGTTATGTTCAACAATTGGTTCTTCTAAATCAAAATTTTCAACAACAACCGGAAGAGTTTGTTGTTGTCGACGTCTTCGAGATTGCGAACGAGTGCGCATAAAAAGAAAAACTAAAAATTAAAAAGCAAACTTTACACTAAATTTTTTTTTTAGCAATGAATTTTAACGGTTACACGTAAGAGACTTAAACCAGACAATCAACTACTTCACGGTAGCTCTTGAAAATTGCTTTTCAAGGTGAGCCGTACTTCGTAGAGACACAAATGGCAAGTGTTAAATCTTTAGTTCGATTTGGGAACCAACAAGTTCACCGGAAATTATTATGATAACACCTCCGTTGAGAATGTTATATTTTGGTATTTTTACCAATTGGTGATTTTTATTTCTTAATTAAAAAGGAAGATTTTTTTATATTTTTTGATATATTTTTTTTATCTTTTACTTATACTAAAAAGAAAAGGAAAATATTTTTTACTTTTTATATTTTATGATTTTTTTTTTATTTTTGAATTATAAAACAAAAATGGAACTTTCGAGAGTGAAAGGATCTTCAAACACAAAACGAAAGAATCTCGAACACTAGCCCCCGGCAGCGGCGCCAAAAACTGATTGAGATAAGTTTTACACACGTAAATATATATACTAATATAACTTTAAGAGTAATTAAGAAATTTACCAAGTTACCCTTGATAAAATTCACTCTCAAAAATATATATAATATAATATAAAATACGTATATTAAACCGGGCAAATATGATCACTCGGGTCGTTTCCCCAACGACTAGTGAAATTGAAACCTCGTTTAAATTTGGATTCTGATTTGAATGAGCAAATGGATGATTTGATTACCTAAAGCAACAATTAAAATAGACAATTAAAAATAATTAAACTAATACGGGAATAAATGCGACAAATAAACAAGTAAACTAATTTTAACCCCTAAAAATGTAGACTAAAATTATAAACCTAAGATAAGTCAAAAGAAAATTTTAGAAACAGAAATTACTATTTTTGGCTTTTTATTTTAAAAGATATGAATTTTCTAAAATTTAAACTAATTAAAAACTATAAAAATAATAAAACTATTAAAAATAAAGTCCTAAAAATTTTATAAAAATTACACTAAATAAAGAAAGTGTGCAGAAATTTTATAAAAATAAAAGCCCTAATTTTTATCTTTTTATAAAAGTCTAATTAAACTAATTAAAACTAAACCCTAATTATTAATTAAAATATTAAAACTAATTAAAACTTAACAAAAGACTTAACTAAGGACTGATTATGCCAATACTAGAGGGACTAACGGAGCAAAGATACTAACTGATGAAGAACTAACTGAGAAACAATTAAAAACTAAAAATTACAAAACTAATCCCTGAGGACCTAACCCGACTTCAAACAAAGTCCATTTTAGGCTTAAAAATAAGTTGAAATTAAAAGTGCTTTTCAGCAAAAACTTAAAGAAGCAAATTTATAAAATAAGCTAGGGGGAACAACTTTAACAAAAGCACTATGGTCTGAAAATAACAGATAAGCTCAATAAGAGCTTATTTCTAAACTGACCTCAGAAAGGAGGCCTTAACTCTTGGTTTTAGAAAATAAGCTATAAAAGACTCAAAATTAGCTCAAAATGTAAAAGGAAAGAAGTTCTAAAAAGCTTATAATATACTTATTCTATAAATGAAAAGAAATAAAGGCTTAAACTACTTTTAAGCTACTGAAATTGATCAAGAACTAAGCAAACTCAGGAATTAAGCTAAAATGCACAAAATCGAATTAAGCTAAAAAACTTGAAAAGCAAATCTAGACTATGAGTTTCTGAAAACTAATTAAGCTACTTATAAACTAACTATTAAAGCCATAAAAACTACTACATTAAGCTAGAATTCAGATTTTAGAAACTTAAATATTAATCCTACTGTTTTTGGTTTTTTAAGTATTTTTGTGATTTTGACAGCTAAATTAAGCTATGAAAATAAGCTAGAAAATAAGATTTAAGACTTATTCTATATTAAGCTATAACTAGACCTTAACCTACTTGAATCTAAGATCCTAAATCCTATTCTTACTTAACTAAAAATTAAGCCAAAGGTAGCAGTACTAACTATTTCAGCAGTACTAACTTGTCAGTTAGTACTGGTGCACTTTGGTGAATTTTGGCAACAAATTAAGCTATGAAAATAAGCAATAAATCTAAATCTATATTAAGCTATTACCCAACTATAAAATACTAAAAGATAAGCTACTAAATCTTAACTTTGATAGCTTAAATTGGGACTTGAAAATCAGCAGTACTAACTTATGTAAGTACTGCTGGTTCAATTTGGCAGCTAAATTGAACTAGGAAAGTAAGCTAGAAAATGCTAACTAAGATTAAATCTATAATAAGCTATAGCTAGACTTAATATTACTTGAATCTAAGCACCCAAATCTTACTTAAACTTAACTAAAAGCTATTCTAAAAGTGGCAGTAGAAACTATAACAGCAGTACTAACCTCTTGGTTAGTACTGGTGCACTTTGCACAAGTGCAACACTATAGTGCCGGTTTCTTAAGGGAAACCCTGCACTTAAATACACTCTAATAGAGTGTTTAAACAAAGTGCAAGTAAGATCTAAGCCTTAGAGGGCTTAGATCAAAATTTCCACAGCCAAAAGTCTAAGACAAAATGCCCTGGTGTAAAAACAAAGATAATAAGCCATATCTTTTGAAATTTTGAACTCTAACTTATAAAAACTAAATGAAAACTAATTTTAAATGAAAGCTCAGCTGACTCAAGCAAATTGCACAATTAGTTTTGACTTTTAGAGGTCAAACACACTTATGCCAAACACCCCTTTACTACTATGACAGTTAAGATTAAGCTACTAAATTTGAAATCTAATAAACAAGTGCTTAGTACCAGACAATTAACAGATTAAAACTACTTTAATAAGCATGACTTAACAACTAGATAAGCAATAATCTAAGACTTAAGCTATTTTACTATATTTTTGGTTTTTTAGAGGTTTTTAAGACAATTATATGAAAATTAAAGATCTAAACTATCAAAAGCAAAATCAGATGAACATCTAGGATTATTAAGCTAATACTAAACACAAATAAGCACTAATAAGCAACTTTAATAAGCTAATAAGCAGATCTACACTATTAAGCTAAAAATTAATCTAGGAATGAAATTATGAAAAGTAAAGGAAAACTTACTTGAGCCTTTAGCTAAACAAAAGGTTCCCACTAGGGCAGCTACAAGCTCCCTAGCTTATTAATAAGCTAGGTTATAAGTCCTTGGGATCCCTTCCAAGTTAAGATCCCCTTCCAAAAGCTCATATCCAATAAGGTCCATGATAAATGTAAGTTAAACTGATTTAAGGTTTAGGTAAGATTAATACTGAATTCAAATAGCTCTATTTCAGCTTATAGACTGAAAGAGCTTTAAATGAGCTTATTAGCTTATTTAGACGACATAGCTTATTAAGAGGACTTATGAAAAAGTAACTTGGAGAGATTTAGAAAAACTGAATTTCATTAATAAAAACTTGCTTACAGTACTTTTAAAGGAAAATTACAAGATTAAAACATCATTAAGCTAAGAATTAAAATTTAAGCTACTACTAAATTAAGCTACGACTAGGTCTAGATAGCGTGTGCGTGAGAGGTGAGGTCCTATTTATAGGCTGCCTTCGATCCTTCTAGCCTCTTGCCTTGCTTTCCAAACTTTTAATCTCAACCAATCATTTCTTCAATTATTTGAGCTTCTATTGTGGCCTTTTGATCAATTTGTGGACACCTGAGGATTGCCAGCATGTCATTCCCTTGATGTGACGTTTGTGCTTCTTTTGTGAGGAAAACAAGAGCAATTTTCTTCTTTACTCGTGCTTTTCTCTCAACAATGTGGCATTCTTCCTTTGGGATTGGACCAATCAGAGATGGGGAGTGACATTTCTTACTGCCAAGGAGTACTTGGACACCTAAATTGTCCTTTGTACCCTCTAATTTTAAAAAACCCCTTTGTTTTGAGCCAAGGGCACGTTTGGGAAGATGATGTACAGTGAATGGGATTTACCCGCCTTTTTTTATAACTGAAATGGGTAAAAACTAGTTTGAACTTTGGAAAATAGCAACTTCAGCCCTCGTGTTCTCTTTTCCATTTTCTAGTTATAAATAACTTTCCAAAAGTGCAAGATTAGCCCTTGTGGTTGTTATAAAAGGAAAGTAGGCTTTGTTTTGGCTTTATAACTTTTGTTGACCATGATTTGACTAAGGCTTGACTTTTCTGGCTTCGGCTTTTGATTCTTTGGCTTCTTTTTGTACTCTTCTGATTCTCGTGTCCGTGCTTGCTCATTTTTGACTATTTTCTTGTCATTTTTGATTTATCCGTACCTGCACACACAAAACACAAATACAAGCACATTTTTGCCATTTTTTTGGTCTGTTTTGGGTTTATTTGGGTTGTTTTAGGCATAAATGGATATGTGTATTCTACACTTATCACTCTAAAAATAGAAGATTCATTTAAAAAACATGTTGATAGTCTTCTCAAAATTGGTGCCATTCGTCCAAGCAAAAGCAGGCACAGAACAATGGCAATGATCGTAAATTCAGGAACAACAATTGATCCTGCAACTGGAAGAGAAATGAAGGGAAAAGAAAGGATGGTTTTTAATTACAAGTCCTTGAATGGTAATACATACAAGGATCAATACTCCCTACCAGGAATCAACACGATCATCAAGAGAGTAGGAGGCACAAAAATATTCTCAAAGTTTAATCTTAAATCAGGATTCCATCAAGTTGCTATGGATGAAGAATCAATCCCTTAGACTGCGTTCATAGTCTAAAACGCCCTAGCAGTATTCCAAATAAAGATGGATAAATGTTTCAAAGGAACAGAGTCATTCATCGCAGTATATATTGATGATATACTGGTTTTCTCAAAAAATGAAAAAGAGCATGCCAAGCACCTAGAAAAGATGCTAAAAATCTGTGAAGATAATGGCCTAGTGTTATCTCCAACAAAGATGAAGATATCAGTCTCAACAATAGACTTTTTGGGAGCAGTCATAGGAGAAGGAACTATAAAGTTGCAACCACGCATCATAAAGAAGATCGTTAACTTTAATGAAGAAGAGTTGAAGACAAAGAAAGGATTAAGGTCATTCTTAGGAATCCTTAATTATGCTCGAAATCATATCCCAAAGCTTGGGATACTCTTAAGGCCACTTTATGAAAAAACAAATGCTCATGGAGATAAAAGACTGAAGTCTTCTGACTACGAGTTAGTAAGAAAAATCAAAGAACATGTTCAAAATCTTCCAGATCTTGAAATTCCACTAGAAAATGCTTACATCATCTTGGAAACAGATGGATGCATGGAAGGATGGGGAGGAATAGTCAAATGGAAGAAGAGTAAGGGAGATCCAAGAAGTTCAGAAAAAAATTGCGCCTATGCAAGTGGCAAATTCTCAACAGTCCAATCCACAATTGATGCTGAAATCAATGCATGCGTCAACACTATAGAAAAGTTAAAGATTTACTACCTTGACAAACAGGAAGTCACCTTAAGAACAGATTGCCAAGACATTATTAGTTTTTATAATAAAACAAATAGCAATAAATCCTCAAGGGTTTGGTGGATCAAGTTTGCAGATGCAGTCACACGAACAGGTGTCAAAATTAATATAAAACACATAGAAGGGAGGCATAATACCCTTGTTGATTCTCTCTTAAGACTCGTTAACCTTTGTTTTGCAGAATGCACAGGAGAAATGAAGCAATTAGCAGCAGAAGCACTTTACTCAATGGAGGAAGTTCTACAGTCCCCCAATGCCTTTCAGAAGAATATGAAGATCACTTTCGAAGAAGTCATGAAGATTTCCAACCACTTCCAAGAATCTTCACAAAAACAATCTTCGCAAATGAAGAACCAGGAGCACTATACAGACATTACCAGCTCAAAGCCAACCAAAATCCAATCAGAATGGATAAATCTGATGCATGGAGATCAGTCGCCCAAGACATTAAACTATCAGTAGCAAAGGAAGCAGTCAAAACCATGCGAAGTCTACAAGCAATCATACAATGCAAAGCCCAAATCTGCTTCGGCGTGTCAACTAAAGACAACCACTGGTCTGACCAAAAAGAAGATGTCAGAATTCAAAACAAAGAAGCCAGAAGAATCCTCATTGAATTGGAGGCCCTTGCACAATGACTGGGCCGCAACAACATCTAAGCCCAGAGAAGTCCAATACTATACCCAAGAAGATAACACGTATCGCTATAACAGGAAAGGATTTCTAGAAGATGACGACAGCAGTGACGATTCAATTTTTATTGTGGACCCAGGATGGGATGATTATTGTCTGCAAGAGTTAAAATTGAATCGTCCCATTCCACTTTGTCCTGAAGCTCGAAGGCCCCGCATGTGAATCAATATGTTGTCCATCTATGTTTAATAATCGCGTGAATTATTTATGGTGGGCCAATGTAGTAAAATTAAATAATGGTCCGAGAATATTCCTTATCATATGCCATGGTTTATTCCTTTATACTTTAGCATATGCCATATGCCAACATCATATTCCTTTGTGTTTTAGCCTATAAAAAGGCACTTGTATAAGTTGTATCGATCATCGAAAACCCACTACCACTACTACTACCACCACCACCATTGTAATATTATCAAGCTTTCGCAGTGTTTTAATAAAAAGGTGTGTTTTAAGTAATATTTGTACTTTAAAGTTTTAGTTTTTAAGCTTTAGCACAAGATAAAAATTCCTGGCAACGTAATTTTTATCTGTCTTAGAAACATATCCAGGCTTATGGTCAGATGTAATATCAAGATGGGAGTCTATAACAATCAATAGACTCAATAACAAAGAGATTGGTGGCATCGAGAAGTCTAGTGTAGGTCACATTTAGCAGTCGTAATGACCAAAGTCACCATGATGATCGCCTAAATACGGTATCAAACAAATAACCCTCAAATATATATAATACATATACGTATACGTAAGCTAAGTATCATACAAATTATTCTTAGGAAAGAATAATAAGTAATCAACATGGGTATCGTTCTCGTCGGTGAGAGGTGAATGGAAATTTACGGTTATGTCAGGAATCGAGCTTGAATATCATTAAAGATTTGCTTTTGGTTTCTAAATCTAATAACGCAAAAGGGAAAGTAAATTAAAGGCACGCTAATCTAAAAAGGCACAATAAAAACATTAAGCATTAAAACGATAACGGGAATTTAAAAACGCGACTAAAAACCTAAATTATCAAATTTTAACCCTAAAAATGTAAATTTCAAATCTAAAAGTCCTAAATGAATAAAAATAACTTTTGAAAAATAAAATATATTTTTTAGACTTTTATTTTATTTTTTATGAATTTAAAACTAATTTAATCTAAAAATATTATTAAAAATATTAAACTATTTATTAAAAATCTGGAAATTTTATGAAAAATACTTTGAATTATTTAAAATCTATGAAAAAATAAACTGAAAAATAAGTTGAAACAGATAAGCAGTTATTAAGCAAATAAGCAAATAAGCTAAGAAAACTAAAACTGGTATTAATAATTAATAGTGTAGGGGTCTTATGAAAAAGAATCCAGGGCGCAGTGGTAAGCGTGTTGTGTGTGTGTGAAGGGGAGGTCACAAGTTCGACCCCTATGACCTTTCTTTTTTATAAAAGATTTTTTTATTTTTCTTTTTGAAAAAGCTATAAAATAAGCAAAAATAAGAATCTTTAATAAAGGGACTTATAGCTAAAACTAATTAATAAGCTAGATAAACACGAATTAAATTGACAGTTTGCTAAGAAAACTAGATAATACTTGGAGCAATTAAGCAAAGACTGAGTGGGATTTTTATGATTCAAAGAGCAATAAGAAAACTTAATAAGCTTAACCAGACCTAACCCTAGGCTTAATAAACTCATTAATCAAGAAATAAGCTAAGGTATTAAACTGAAAAACTTCAAAAAGCTATTAAGGCAGTCTGAACAAAAGAGGCTAGTCAGCCTTAAGCCCTACTTTTGCAGCTTATTTCCCTAGCTTATAAGCTTATATAAAAAGCTAAAAGCTGAAAACAGATGAAGAGTGGGACTTAATAAACACAAATAAACAAGAAACAAGCAAAATGATCCTAAGAATAAGCTAGAAACAAGATCTGAACTATGCAGTTTTAAAAAGTTAAGAACACTTGATAAGCTAAAACTGTTTTGACCTCTAGACTAAATTAGCAACTAGGAAAAAGCAAATAAGCTAAAACAGACCAAGACCTAAACCTAATAAGCAGAAAAACCTTGAAATAAGCTAAAAAGCATAATAAGGCAAAAAGACAGATTGCTAAAAAAGACTTAAGAGGACTTTAAAAGATTTTTGACACACCTTAAACTAGATTTAAGCTATAAGAAAAAGCCAACAAACCTAAAAAAGATTAAGACTTATATTTAGAGAGAATAATTAAGCTAAACTTAAGAAAATTTGGCACATAAATAAGCTTGAAAACGGACTTGAAAAGGTGGCAGACTACACTAATCTTTTTGGTTTTTTTTGAAAATTATTGATAGATTTACGGCTTAAATCATAGACTCAATAAAGTGAAAAGCTAAAAATTAAAAACAGATGAAGACCATTACTCATTAAGCACATTCAAACTAAAATTAAGCTAAATCAAACACTTAATAAGCTAAAAACCTAGGCTCAATTAAACTGCATACTCTTATGACTTTTTGAGCTAAATTAAACTTTTCTAAGACTCTAAAATGACTCATAGTAAGCTATAAACTTAAAACAGATTAGTATTGATGCCAAATAAACTCAAATGGAAACGAAAATACTACACCTTAAGCATATTAATTTGAATCCAAGCATCAAACAGTATAGAACAATTTAGGCATTAATAGATTTGAACACTTGACAAAACAACTTCAAAACTAAACAAGACTTGATTCTAGCTTATGAAAACTTCCATTTAGAACTTAAATGAGCTTATTAAAACTGAATTTGAAACTAAAAAGCTACACAAGCAGTCTTAACTATGTTAAGTTAAGACTATGTTATGACTGCTTGTGCCAAGCACAAAGTCAATGGACCACTCACCCACTCGAGACTAGAGCGCGCAGCGAGCGAAGTAGCGCGAGCACATCTCATTGAGAGCGCAGTTCCCCATGAGACAAAACAAATTAGCTGTTATAAACGTACTGTCTCTCTCTTACACACACACAGAACTACTCTATCTCTCATATATCCCTCGCCGCAAACACCCCGAAACAGCAACTCCACAACACAGCTTCTCACGCATCCCCTCTTCTCCTCAACCTCTAAGGTAGTCATTAATAGATTTGAACACTTGACAAAACAACTTCAAAACTAAACAAGACTTGATTCTAGCTTATGAAAACTTCCATTTAGAACTTAAATGAGCTTATTAAAACTGAATTTGAAACTAAAAAGCTACACAAGCAGTCTTTACTATGTTAAGACTGCTTGTGCCAAACACCCTTTTAAAAAATTTAAAAGCCATTTTTAAGTTAAGACAAAACAAATTAAGCTTTAAATAGTGAAAACAGTTTAAGAACTAAGCTAGATAGAGACAAATAAGCTCAAATCTCTAATTAATAAGCCCCAGAAATAAGCTAACTCTAATAGCAGTACTAACTGCTTATTCAAGCAGTTTTAACTGAAACTTTTAAAACAAATCCTAATTCTTTTTAACTTGAGATTAAAACACATTAAGCTAAATCAAGATAGATTAAGCACAATTAAACAATGAATAAGCTAAACTAAGCAACATGATAAGCAGAAACCTTAATTAAGCTTTAAAAGAGTAAAAGCAAGTGTACCTTAGTCCTTTGCTTAAACAAGGACAAAAATGCTCAATAGAGCTTATCAACTAGCTCCAGCTTATCAGAGATAAACTGGTAAGAAAGCTATAAGCCCATCCATTTTTGGCTTATCATCCCAAATAGCTTATTATGAGCTTTTTAAGGTAATTTAAGTGATGAGCTTATTTAGTTAAGCTTAAAACAAGCTTAACTGAATAAGTGATAGCTTAGAAGGCAATGAGCTTATTTGAGTTAATTCAAAACACATTTAAAACAAATTTGCTTAAGAGTAAAACATGAATAAAAGATACAATTTAAAAAGAAACTTTAATTTTATTAATAATTTAAACGATTACAAGCTTTGAAAAGTAAAATACAATAACTAAAAGATAATAAACTGAAAATAAGCTATACTACTCTACTCCTACTCCTACACTAGATGTCCTCCTCTGTGTGAACTCCATTCCTATTTATAGCCATGAAAAGGAGGATACAGAACATGAGACACTCCTCTATCTTCTAATTTTAGCCCTCGATTCCATCTTCATCATTTGATCCCTTGATTATAAGTCATGTCCCATCCACCAATCATATAGCTCTGGATTGCCAAAGTGTCTTAAATAAGTGTCAGAGGTGTCAGACGTGACTTTCTAGAAGCACTTGAGAGCATGTGCGTGGTGAGGTTTTACGTGTGTGTGTGTAGCAGGGTAAATTGGATTTAGGAGGGAAAAGGGTAAATGATAAACAATGATTTGTTTCTTTGACCCGTGGTTGACCCTTTGTTTATAAAAGTTAGGCTCGGGTATTTGGATTTGGGCTTGGAATGGTTACTTGGGCCTAGGTTAATGGTATTATGGATTTGTAGAATGTATAAGACTTAGGTTTTTAGGCTTATAAGCTAATGGGCTGATCTGGCCCATTTAAATGGGTACGAGTTAGCCCATTAAGGATGTATTTTCCTTTGACTTCGATTTCTCATACTTTTCTCATTCCCGTGCTTGGTTTTGTTCGTTTTGCTTTGTTTTTGTCCTTTTGTGATAAATCCATACCTGTAAGACACAATTCACAATACAAACAAATACAGTGCATTTTTATGTATTTTTGGTCATTATTGGTCTTTTTAGCTTGTTTTATTAGGTAAAAGGTATGAGTATTTAAGCACATACCAAAATCCCCCATACTAAGCTAATGCCGTGTCCTCACGCAATGTCATAAACACACTTAGAAAACCAAAAATTTTCAACTCCCTTAGACTAATTACTTCGAAAAGTAGCTAAGTGTTCATCTAAGGGGATTAAGAAATCACTAGTTTTGAAAAGCCCCCCGTTTTACCATTTTATGCATTTATTAATATTATTCATATCATAACTTTAAGGATCACAGAACAAGAAACACTAAAAGGATAAATTCATCGTCCTTGATTTTTCACCCGCCCCAAACTAAGCTTAAAAAATGAAATCATTGTTAAATACAAGTTAAAATGCTAACACTACTCATAAAAGCTCATTGTGTATGCATAGCTACTTTTCGCCCCCTTATTCCTAAATCCTCTAAAGATTTTATTATTATTATTTGTGACAAATAAATTAATGTCTTATTCATATAAAGTAAACCCGGTTTAGACCACAGTTAGTTTGAAATCCTTTCCTAAAGAGACGATATTGTGAGAATAAGATCTACATTAAGGTTCTAATTTCGTATGATTTAGGGGTTATCCTATTTAGATAACCCCGGAGTCGAAATTTGGCTTTATTCTTATTATTATTGCAACATTATTAAACCTCGGTCCTTTAAACAACTGCCACATCGGTATGCGAGCCGACCATGGTCCAGGAGTCGTATTTCGACCTCGGTGATCCTCAACCTTTTTGAAGGCTGCAACATCGGTTATGAGCCGGTAAGATGCAACAAACTTTTATCAGTCTCAGATTATTACTATGTGCCTTATTTAGAAGACTGCCACATCGGTTGTGAGCCAGCAAGAGGCAGTAAACTTTTATCAGCCTACAGTTTTTTTATTATTATTATTACCTCTACCCTTTAAACAACTACCACATCGGTTGTGAGCCGACAAGAGGTAGTGGTCTTATTTTGGCTTCGGTTTATTACATAACTATTATTATTATAGACAAATTTCAAGTCCTGTGGTATTTTAACTACCTAGACAACGGTAGCGAGCTGTCGGGAATCGGTAGCCTATTTCCCCACAACACTGACAAAACCTCGATGTGTACCTTAATTTCACCAGAAGGAATCTCTACGAAGTGATTTAAACTAAGAATCACAAAAACCTAAAGTAACTTTATTTATTCAACAATTATATAAATTTTATTAAGTTGATGGGAGCAAAAAGCCACAATTAACCTCTATAAGCCTTAAAAAGAACCAACCACTCTATGTTTAGCATCTAACTTATATAAAACTCTATCATTTCTCGTTCTTCGCAAATTTAAAATCTTTAATAAAAAGATCCGCGAATGCTTAGTCTAATAAAAACAAGCTTTGCATATTTAAAGTCTTTCATGGAAACTTGCAAATTCTTGGCTTTTTCAAGCTAGAATTCGCTTTTTAAAGCTTCTTATATAAAAGACTACCAAAAGCTTAAATTTATATAAGTTAAGGGGTAAACTAGAGCGCAACATACTCGATCAAGTCAAAATTTATTCCTTAAAAAGACAAAACTACGTGTCTAAACACTTATTCTATTTTTGAAAAAAATTTAATTTTGGCATATTTTTGCTATTTTTGGAGGAAAACGGGATTACGCGAAGACAAGGCAAATGCAAGTAAGATCAAATCGAAAGATCCCCCCATACTAGAACTACACATTGTCCTCAATGTGAGACTGTCACCCCCATACTAATTTCAAGGTATAATCCAAATATTAAAGGGTCTCTACGCAAATCTAAAGTCGTTTATTAATTATTCTAATAGATAAACGTGAATCAATAAGATCTAGGATATCGGATTCCCATAAATAAGCATGTGAAGGATAGAAGATCGAGTGAACGATGGACAAAACCATGAGCACGAGAGTCTTCAAAATTCAGGCAATCCTGGACATAAAACACAAAACACGAAACACGAGAAAGGAAAAGGCGAGCCTCCTCACATAATAATAACACACTTATTCATAATAATTACACTAATATACTACTACTAAGGATAAGCATGGGTTGCCACCCACGAAGCGTTTGTTTTTGTGCAAGTCTCTAGCTTGACTCTCCCCATATCATCGTGATATTAGGGACGAAACAAGTGGAAGAGCAAACTTCCATCGAATATTCATATGCCACCGGCTCTAAAGAAGAAAAATGAAAAGCGGAGATGTCGGGGTCAGAAATGATATCCTCACTCCCGGAGGAGAGAGGAAGAGAAGAAGATTCCACCGGATAGGTGAAATAAGGAAGAAAAATTCGGATAATATATGTGAAGGAAATATAATGGTGATCCTCAAAGGGTAAGCTCATATATGTAGGAGAAAAATTTTTCTTATGAATGTCGGGGTTGAAAACTT
>BQNB010172179.1:0-13490 GCA_026074375.1 Tanacetum coccineum
TAAATCACCGTGTCGGTTTGCATTTTCTTTTACCTTTCGCTTTACTTATTTATTTACATTTACCGCTTTACTTTTATACTTGCATTATGTCTATAATTGTGTGATTGGTTGTGTATATCTTGTTAGTTAAGGTTGTGTATCTCTTTGTGCTAAATATTGTGAGTATGATTATATTGTTAGAATATGTGTTAGCTATTATAAACCAATTATCAAAACTTCTCATATTGCGTCAAACTTGATTGGTGATTTGATACAAAAGATCTAGTCTGAAAACCTCTTCTGGAGGCGGTCCCATAATTCAAGCGGCCCCCTGATATACTTGGCGCCCCCCATATATATATGGGACCGCCAGTAGAAGAGTGATGTAATCTTTGATTTAAAGTTTTTTAATGGAAACGTATTCACCCTCCCCCTCTACGGTTTCCACATAAATTAAAACATCAAATTCAACTAAGTCCCGGATGTAAACAATTTATCCCTATATGTAGTCGAAACGTAACACCAAAGTCAACTAAGTCTCGGATGTACACATTTCTCCCTCCAGGATGATGACTATTTAAGGAGTCATCATACATATGTGTACATTTTATATCTACTAAAACTGCTTACTTATCATCATATACCCTTGTTTGCATAAGCAAAACTCTATCAGAAGATGTCAAAAAGTACTCTCTTTACAATTCTATCTTGATCAACCCAATCTAAATCCCTTTATCAATTATGTCGACTAATACTCGTGACCACTGATGGAGAAACCCCAATATAACAAACCTGAGAACGAAGCAAAAAATATCCCAAATTAACTTCAATCTCAACTAAGTAACATCGTATAAAAATCCCGTAGTCATTAAAACCCAATACTAGCCTTTATCGTAAAGGTAAACCTTGATAAGGATCGTTTAAGTGTAATGTATTATGTTTGTTGTGTTGTTGGTTTTGGTGTAAGGTTTGATTCACGTTAACTAAGGACTAATGGTGAAATTATGTTGTCGTTAAAGGATATGTGTTGTCTAGTTAACTGCAGTTTGTATTCTTATAAACGAAGGACGAACGATGCAATGAACTATGAAGTAGAGGGTAATTGGTGTAAACGCTTGTTAGGGCCTGTAACTTATGTTTAAAACCAAACTCATGACTCGATAAATCCCGAGTTGATTCAGTTCAAAGCTAGAAACCTTAACCAATCTTGTTTCGCCTGCCAAACCTTGAACTCACTTGTTTCACCTATGATTTGAACATTTGTTTCGCCCAATAAAGCATTCTTTTGCCTAATCATGCAAGTTTTGTTTTGTATATGTTTCAAAGTTTGTTTCGCCTAAGGTTTCCCAAGTTGTTTCGCCTGCCCTTTGATCTTTTGTTTCGCCTGTCTTGAACAAGATTGTTTCGCCTACAAAGATCAATATTGTTACGCCTTTAAGAACCATTAACTTTGTTACGCCTGAAAACTCAGGTTTGTTTCGCCTGGGTTTAGGAAGAGTTTTTTGTCCCTAGCTCGTTCAAGAGTTGTTTCGCCTGACTTGGATTACAAGTTTGTTTTGCTTGAGCTATGTCAATAGATTTTTTACCTGGACTTCCCCACGTTATTACGCCTAGAACCCAAGGTTACTTGTTTCGCCTGAGTTCTTAAGTAGATGGTATCTTAATACACTCAAAACGTATCTTTTCCAAACTTTTATTTCGACTAAAAACACAAAAAACTTGTTTCGCCTGATTCATGAATAAAAATATACGCGTCCTTTTTGTCCTTGAAGCTTTTTGTTTCGCCTAGTCCTAGACCTAAAAACACTAGTACATTTTGTCCTTTTAAACTTTGTTTCGCTTAACCCTTTCCAAACCCAAAACGTGACCAAGAACAACAAAAGATCGATTTTAAATGAAAAAGATTACAACTTTTCACTTTAGTCTTGTCCTAAACACGTCATAGATTCATAAAAACAAACTTTATATCATTTTATCCTTTAAAAATCAAAAAGTATGTGTTTTATGTTGTGTCTTTGAATCGTGTGGTTTAGCAACAAAATAAGTAAAGAAAATAAGCCAAAGTAAGCCATAATCGACACAAATACAAACACCCATGGTTTGCTTTGATACCAATTATAACATGTATCAAAACCACATATGGGGGGTTGAGGATGATCAAAGTATAGAAAATAAGCCATAAGTGTGGTGAGAGAAAGTAGAAACAAGGTGGAGAAAAATTTGTTTTATTGAAATGAATTTAGTAACCAAAACATTCATCTACACCCCTCCTGGAGAGTTATGAGGGGTATTTATAGCCTTTACATGTATTAATGACCTATAGTTTACATTATTAGTCCCTGTGTATAATGCTTGATCTATAGCTAGTCCAATTCACGTGTAAGACACCAACTTCACAAAATAATGAGGCTAACATTTTGTCCTCAAACGCTTATCTATAGACATCAAAAACCTTTATGGTCAAGTTTACTGTTTGTGCACCTTTATATGTGTACTCAATCGTGATTTAGTTGTATTTTACATATTTTGATTTCAAGTGAATTATTTTTACATAAACATTTTCTGATGGACCTTAAAACTTATGCATCTTAAACATTAGGCTGTTTTTGTCATTAAGCGTTCATAATGTATTGCTCGTTTGGCAAAATATGTTTACTTTTTGGATTTTATTTAAAGGCTCGTAATTACTTTACTAATAAGAAAACGTTTAGCTTTTATCGTCATTTTTACACTATATAATTAATGATACAACTTTATCGCCAAACACATTTGTTAAAATGTATATCATTATTAGTTAAAACTTATAACTCTTTATTTAGTGGTTGTCTAAAGTGCATGGACTATTTTTGCCATCTTTGGAAAGTTGCAAGTTTTGGTCCTTTATGTCAAGATTCAAAGTTGAAGGAATGATATGGCGATAAGCAGTATATAAGCTCAGCCTTCTCCTAATGTTTTATTCATTCACTTATCACCCTATTTTTTATTCTTTCAAGTTCTTAAAATTGTCTTGTTAAGTTGATTATCATCTTGATATCAATCTTTTGTCTTTAGTTTCCTGTATATAGTTTGCTCAATCTTATTATTTGATCAAACTTATTTGTGAGTTGAGAGCTTTTATAGTGTGGTCAGTAGCATCCAGCTTTGGGACTACTTTTTTTATGTTGGTTGCATCCGTTTTGAGACAATCTACTGTTAGGTGTTTTAGTTCAATACAAGGGGTGGTTGGTTAAATTAGTCTTGGTGTTTTTAGTTGTTTAATATCATTTTTACATGGTATCAAAGCATAGGCTTTGATTCTCGTTTGATTTTGATTTTAAGGTTTTTGACATCTTGTCAGAAATTTGGGGTTGGTTGGAGGTCGATTCGATTGATTGGTGTTGTGATTTTAACGATTAAGTTGGAATTAGTCTGTTTGGGTAAAAGATCTAATGATTTGTGGGTATATTGATTAGGGTTTCTTGAAACCTTATTTTTGAAATTTGGGGCTTTTGATTTATGGTGAGTTCTTTGTTGTATTGGGTTAGATTGTGACCATTATCACTCTTGACTAAGTGAATCAAGAGTGGTTGTGGTTGGTTTGATAAGTTTTCCGCTGATTATAGCTCTATAAGTCATTCTCTTTTTTCAAATCACTGATTAAGGGGTTAACTACAATGTTTAACACCAAGGGTAATCCTAACCTACTTCCTTGAGAAGCAAGGAAACCTACTCTGGTCTTGGCTAGGTGGGTGGCTCTTTACTGTAGAGGATTTGGTAGAGTGTCTATGTTTCAATATGCGTTTTTTGTTCTTAATTGGTTCTTGGTTCTTGTTATTGTTTAATTATTATTCTTATTGTTTCTTGTTGTCTAGTATTGTTTATCTTCTGACTGTTCTTGTATTGTTTTGTTCTTTATTCGTTCTTAGCAATCATGGTGAATAGTTATGCTTTTAGTGGTACTATCTTAATTAATAATTTAGATGTTGGTAATCCTTTGTATATGAATCCTAATGATTCTACTAGTACTGCTTTGATTCTTTTTAACTTGTTTGGTACTGAGAATTATAGAATATGGGCTAGTGCTATGAAGTTGGCTCTGTAGACTAGCAATAAGTTTGCTTTTGTTGATGGTTCTTGTGTTAAGACTGCTTTTTTAACTAGTGCTTAGTGGGATAAATGTAATGCTGTTTGTAGAAAACTAGAAAAGGGTTGAATAGTTTTTACCGTTTTTAAAATTAAAACTTAAATTTACTTTCTTATGTGAACTCAATAGATATACAAGAATGTATATTATAGCAATGCAATAATTAAATAAATAAATGCATTAAGTAAGTAACTTTTTTTTGAACGGCAATTTTATATATAAAGATAGCAAGAAGCTACAAGATACGAACCATACAACCATAAAAGAAGCACCTATCAAACTACCTAAAAACCCTCAATTAGAACCACAATGAAGACATCTAAAATGCTCTAAACCTTCAAAACACCTTAAAAAACCTAACATTAATCAAAGACTTCTTCGCGTCCGTTCACAATGTAAAAAGTCAAATAGTCATAAATACGGTTTTATATACTCCCTTAGAGTATTCACTCTCACTTTCTATTAATTCATCATCTTGCTTTCTTTCGAATTTATTTCACTCTTTTTTCAAGAAAAAGTTACTATACAAATCTAACACTCATCCTAGTAGGTTTGACAATTAAATATTTCATTTGAAATATTCAAGTATCTGTTAACTTGCGATCGCAATCATTAAAGGTCATATCCGAAAATCCCTATTCAAGCCTTTTAACAACATAAAGTTAAACGCTCTCTTTTTCTCTTTGACGAAAACATCATTTTCTCTTCGACGACAACATTCTTTCTCCTCGACCATGCATTCCTTCTCTTCGACGTAAACTATTTTTTTTGATCGAAAACACTCTTTGTCTTTCGACCACCCTTCTTCCTTCTCACTCAACCCACACTCTTCAACCATAGAGATGGACTATCTCTTTCCTCTTTATTTCCAGCTACCACCTTTAAGTCAACGTATACTTGTAGTGTGATTGTTCTATGATACAATTCGCAATGCTCAGGAAGAGCTACATAACTTTTTGAGTATAGTTTATCGTATGCTAACCACCATCCGTCTTGACATTGTCAAGCTCGTCGTCTCTATCTTCGTTTGTTTTCTTTATTATTTATTATTATTATTATTATATATTCATTTAATTATTATTATTTGTTATTTTTATTATTATTTTAGTGTACGAAACACACCGAAGATAAGCCAACATTTCCTTCGGGAACAATTGGTCCAAAAGGAAAATCTCCATCGATAAAGGATTGTGTCTGAGTAAACATCATTTGGCATTCCTATTTTTACCCCTCAAGCATATATCGTTAAATTATATTAGATCAAGGTTTAGGAATGATTGAAACTTTCCATAAAATCGTTCTTTCTTTTCTTCTAGTATTCGATCTACCCGTGTTCCATTCTTGTCGTGGAACAACTTAATGTTGGGGACTTAAAAGACTTCAAGGATTCTTAGAAGTTACTACTGCTCAGGTACATAATGGAAATTATGCTAAGTAGTTAGTACTGGTAGTATAATGTTACCATTGCTAGTATAATTTAGTACTTATAGCATAAAGTTACTGTTGTTAGTTGAAGTTATGAGATTACTCAGTGTTGAGAACTAAATTATAAATTAGTAGTTAGTGATGTAGTAGTCAAATGTAAGAATTCTAGTAAAGTTACTACTTGTAGTATTTAATCAGTTACAGTTAGTACTAATGTTACTACTGTCTTATGTTTATTAGTGTTGCTGGTGAAAAAGTTTATGCTGCTGGATTACAACTGCTTGAAGACTTTCTACTGTCAAGAGGATAAAGACGAATTAAAGAGATAAAGATTGTTTGGAGAACAAGAATACTTGTGAAGATAAGTATTGAGATATTTATGTACAAGATATACATAATGTATTTATTTAAGAGATTACGTTTATGTTTAGAAAAGATTATGATATCTTAGGAATGTATTGTAAGCCGACTAGGACTCCTTAGTCTATAAAAGGAGGCTCTAGGGCATTAGTTGAGATATCAGTTTTGCATATAAGTTTTCATAGTTATCAAGTCGATTTAGAAAAGCTTCAAGGTTGTAAACCCTAGTACTAGTGAAGAGTACTCGTATTATTGATCTAATAATATTGGAGCGTTTGGTTATATCTTTGTTTATTCAAGATTACTGTTTTATTCATAATACTTCTAGGTATTAAGGTGTAGATTTCGCATACACTTTAGTATACATACAAAGTTTCTACAACAAGTTATTTTGGATTTATCCAAGGTAATTTAACCTTAGACAACCTAAGGAATCGATCAATGATTGGGATCAACAAGTGGTATCAAAGCTTTGCTTTGAGAAACTTTAATCTAGAAGATATGGAGTTTGAATCTACAAATAGTGGTACTACTGCAAAGCTTCCCATACTCAAACTGGGTGAGTATGAGATGTGGGTGATAAGAATTAAGTAGTACTTCCAGATCCAAGATTATGCTCTCAGGGAGGTCATAAAAAATGGTGACTCATAGGTGTTAGTACCACAAATAGCACAGGATAATGGTACTTTAGTTACAAAGATGTCTATACTTGTAACAGCTGAAGAAAAGACAAATAAGAAGAATGATGTGAAGGCCAGAAGCTTGATACTCATGGATCTTCCTAATGAACATCAACTTACATTCAGTCGGTACCCTGATGCTAAATCAATGTTTGCTACCATTGAAACACGATTTGGAGGTAATGCAGCTACTAAGAAAACTCAGAAGACACTTTTGAAGCAACAGTATAAGAATTTTAGTGCATCAAGTGCAGAGTCTCTTGACTCTATCTTTAATAGACTTCAGAAGATAGTCAGTAGGCTTGAAATTTTGGGTGTGGTCATCGCCCAAGAAGACTTAAATTCAAAAATTTTGAGCAGCTTGCCCCCTGAGTGGAACACTCATGTAGTTGTGTGGATGAATAAGCCTGAAGTTGAAACTATGAGCATAGATGATTTGTACAACAACTTCAAAATTGTTGAACAACAGGTAAAGAAATCTGTTGATGCAAGTAGTGGTGCTCAAAACTTGGCCTTCATGACTGCTCCAAGCACTAGCATTACTAATAATGCTAACACTGCTAGTCCACAAGTTAGTACTGCTAGCCCTAATGTTAACACTGCTAGTCCTCAAGTTAGTACTGCTAGCTTCAGTGATAATGTTGTGTATGCTTTCATGGTTGAAAATCCCAATGGTTCTAATCTCCTACACCAGGACTTAGAGCAAATTCATGAAGATGATTTGGAAGCAATAGATTTGAAGTGGCAGCTCTCTTTGCTAAGTATGAGGGCAAAGAGGTACTATCAGAGGACAGGTAAGAAGATTTTCATTAATGCTAATGATACTACTGGGTATGATAAAACCAAGGTAGAGTGTTTCAACTGTCATAAGTTAGGACACTTTGCCAGGGAGTGTAAAGCACCAAGAAGCAAGGAAGGTCAGTTCAGAAATCAAGACAACACCAGGTTGCAAGGAAACAATGAAGACACATCTTTAAAGGCAATGTTGGCTATAGATGGTGTAGGTTTTGATTGGAGTGACATGGCAGAAGAACAAGTTCAGACAAACATAGCTCTAATGGCGTTTTTAGACTCAGAGGTATACACTGATAAAACTTGCTCAAAAACTTGTTTGAAAAACTATGAAACTCTTAAGAAACAGTGTGATGATTTAATTGTTAAGCTTAATCAAACTGAATTTACAGCAGCTACATATAAAAGAGGTTTAGCAACAGTAGAAGAACAACTTATCACATATAGAAAGAATGAGGTTCTTTTTAGTGAAGAAGTTGCAGTTCTTAAAAGAGAAGTAGCTTGTAAAGACTATGAAATAAATGTGCGAGATTGAAAAAGTTATGCAAGAAAAAGATGGCATTGAATTTAAAATTGAGAAATTTGATAAGGCCTCAAAAGACTTAAATCAATTTTAGGAAGTCAGATAACTGACAAAAGTAAAAAGGGTTTGGGGTATAGTGTAGTTCCTCTCACATCATCTTTAATCTATAATAGAACCTAAAATGAAAAAAAATCTTGATTATGTCTTTTCCGGTCTTGATGAATTCAAAGTAGCTGAATTCAAAGGTATGGTCTCTGAGAATTAGTGAGAAGAGTCTAATTGTTGTTTGTGATAAACAAAGTTAAGATAATTCTAAGGAAAATTCCGATGAGTCTTTAGTGAGAACCTAAGTATCACAAGACTTAAGTTAGCTTTGTTGAGTCTTCACTTAATGTTGATAAAGAAACTGTTTTTCCTGTTGATAAAAAGGTAGAGTTAGCTAAACCTAAAAATCATGAAAAAACAGTTAAAAGGTTAGTTAGGTATGCAAAAATGTATAGATCACAATCTCCTAGGGGGAATCAAAGGATTGGATTGGACAAGATAGTTAATCTAAGAATAGGAAATAGATTTGTGACTGTATTACAAGCTTGCTTTATATGTGGAAGTTTTAATCATTTGTAGATAAATTGTGATCACCATCAAAGAAAACGAATAGTATCTAGAAATAATTACAAAAGGGTGGATGCCAAAATCATGTCTCAAAGAGCAGTTTTGTTAAAAATTGGCCTCATACCACTTAATACTGTTAGGCCTATTAATACTGCTCACCCCAAATTAGCAGTCCCTAGTGCTAAATCAATGTCACATTTTTCTAAACAAGCACAATTAACTGCTAAGAGGCCCTTTTATAAGCAAACAACATTAACTAGAACATTTGTGCATACGTCAAAGAGTCATATTATACTAAAAGAACCCAGAGTAGTTAATTACTGTAGGGTCATATACAGGGGAAAGTTATTGCTGTTAGGGAAAAAGGAGTAAATGTTGTAAAGATCTCAGCATGTTGGGTTTGGAGACCTATCAAACCTAATGGTGCATCACTTGCTTTTAAAAGATACAACTACATTGATGCACGAGGCAGATCCAAGTCAGTAATTGCTTGGGTCCCCAAAGGAATCTAATTTCCTTATTTTTATATGCATGGCAAGCCACAACAAGATGATAAAGGATTTGTTGACAGTGGATGCTCAAGGCACATGACTGGGAACATAGCTTATCTCTTAGATTTCAAGGAATTTGATAGAGGTTATGTTGCATTTGGAGGAGGAGCATAGGGTGGTAGAATTACTGGTAAATGAACACTTAAAACTGATAGTCTTGATTTTGAAGATGTATACTTTGTCAATGAGTTAAAATTCAATCTTTTTAGTGTCTCGCAGATGTGTGACAAAAAGAACTATGTCATTTTTACTGACACTGAATGTTTGTTTTCTACTTATTTGAAGTTGCCTGATGAAAATAAGATCTTTCTTAAAATTCCTAGAAATGACAATATGTATAGTTTTGATATGAAGAACATTGTTCTTAAAGAGAGCTTGACTTGTCTTGTTGTAAAGGCTACATTAGATGAATCAATGCTCTGGCATAGGAGGCTTGGTCATATTAATTTTAAAAACATAAATAAGCTTTGATTGAGTAAGTTTTACATACCTAAAATATATATAAATTATATTAATTCAAAGAGCAATTAAGAAAATTCCCTAAGGAAATTCACTCTCAAAAATGTATATTAATATAATTATTATACGTATATTTAACCGGGTAAGTATGATCACCCAGGTCGTTTCCCCAACGACTAGTGAAATTGAAACCACGTTTTATTTGGATTTCTGATTTGAAGAGCAAATGATGATTTGATTATCTAAAAGCAAACATTAAAATGGAAATTAAAAAAACAATTAAAACTAATACGGGATACAAATTAAACGCGTCAAATAAACAAGTAAACAAATAAAAATTACATAATTAGAAAGAAATGTGCAGATATTTTCTATAATTAAAGCTAATTTTTATTTTTTTATAAAGTTTAATTGAAACTAATTAAACTAACCCTAATTTTTAATTAAAACTTAATTAAAACTAATTAAAAAACTTAACTTAGGACTAAACTATGATAAAAGACTGTATGGGCTAACGGGGCTAAAAAATTTTAACGGGCAAGTGTTTAAATGAGTAACAACTAAAACAGGAAAAAATTTTACAAGAATGGTCCCTGAGTCCTACCCGATAATAACCAAAGTCCAATTATAGCTTAAATTCTAAAAAGTGTTTATCACTAAAATCTTGAAAGAGCAAAGTTGTAAGGGAGCTTGTAGACAAAATTAATAAAAAGCTAATTGGGCTGAATAACAAATAAATCAATAAAGAGCTTTATTCTAAACTGACCTCATAAAGGAAGGTCTTAACTCTTGATTTTTGAAAATAATCTATAAAAGACTCAAATTAATTCAAATGAAAAAGGGAAAGAAGTTCTAATTAGCTTTGACTAGCTTAACCTAATTTAAGAAAAGAAAATAGAGCTAGAAACCTTTTAAGCTACTAAAAATATTCATGAATAGGCACCAGAAAAACAAAAGCATTTAGCAAAAATCCTAATTAGCCTAAAAACCTTAAAAAAGCTACACTGGACTCTAAAAACTTTAGGATTATTATACTACTTATAATATATCTATATATGCTATAAAAATCTAGACTTATAGCTAAATTACAAATTAGACTGTATACTTAATTTCTACTGTTTTTGGTTTTTTATGTTTTGAAAGACTTTTGACAGCAAAAATAAGCTAGAAAATGAGATTTAAATCCTAATCTATATTAAGCTATAACTCAACTATAAGATGCTAAAAGATAAGCTATTGAATCCTATAATTACTGGCTTAAATAGGGATTTGAATATCAGCAGTACTAACTAACTTAGTACTGCTGATGCAGAGTTCTTTTTTTTAACAGCTGAATAAGCTAAGAAGTTAAGCAGTAAATTGAAAACTAAAACCTAAACCATATTAAGCTATATCTAGATTACTTCTAACTTGAATTTAACAAACCTAAATCCTATTTTTACTCAACTAAAAATTAAGCCAAAGGTGGCAGTACTAACTTGTGACAGCAGTACTAAACTTGTGACAGCAGTACTAAACTTTTGGTTAGTACTGGTGCACTTTGCACAAGTGCAAACCAAAAGTGCAGGTTTCCAAAAGGGAATCCTTCACTCAAACTTACTCAAATAGAGTGTTTTAAACAAGCTACAAGCAAGATCTAAGCCTTGGAGGGCTTAGATCAACAATTGCACAAGTTAAATTCAAAGATAATTTCCCCTGGTGCTAGAATAAAGATAAAACCCCATATCTATTTAATCTTTTGCAATCTAACTTATAAAAACTAAATGAAAACTAATCTTAAATGAAAACTCAGCTGACTCAAACAAATTGCACAAGAAATATTGACTTTTAGAGGTCAAACATGCTTAAACCAAACACCTCTTTAAGACTATGACAGTTTTGATTAAGCTACTAAATTTGAAATCCAGTAAACAAGTGCTTTATACCAGACAATTAACAGATTACAACTACTTTAATAAGCATGACTTAACAACTAAATAAGCAATAATCTAAGACTTAAGCTATTTTACTATATTTTTGGTTTTTTAGAGGTTTTTAAGACAATTATATGAAAAACTATGATTCAAATTAAGAAAGTCAAAAACAGATGAACTATTGGGACTAATTAGCTAAATAAAACTCAAATAAGCAACAATAAGCAAACTTAATAAGCAAATAAGCAGATCTAAATATAGAAAACAATGAAATCACTATTTAAAGCTAGAATAAAAGGAAAATAAAAGAGAAACTTACAAACTCCTCTAGCTAAACAAGAGGTTCCCAAATAGGGCAGCTTCAAGCTCCCTAGCTTATTAAATAAGCTAGGGTAAAGTCCTTGGGATCTCTTCCAAGTTAAGATCCCCTTCCAAAAGCTCAATCCCAATGAATTCCATGATCAATGTGAGTTAACTGTTTTTAGGTTTAGGTAAGAGTAATTCTGAATTAAAATAAGCTCTATTTCAGCTTATAGACTGAAAGAGCTTAAAATGAGCTTATTAGCTTATTGAGACAATTTGGCTTATTAAGAGAACTTATGAAAAAGAAATTTGGAGAGATTAAGTAAAACTGAATTTCATTAAAAGAAAACTTGCTTACAATACTTTTAAAGGAAAATTACAAGATTAAAACATCATTTAAACTTACTTGAACCTTTAGCTAAACAAAAGGTACCAATAATGGCAGCTACAAGCTCCCTAGCTTATTAATAAGCTAGGGTGTAAGTCCATGGGAGTCCATCCAATTTTGACTCCCCTTCCATTAAGCTAAATATTTGAGAATTTAAATGAGAGTTTAAGAGTGCGATTTAAAAAGCTTTAAAACTGAATTTCATTAATAGAAGAAACTGATTACATTGCTTAAGAAAAAGATTACAAAACATTTAAGTAAAATTACGAAATTAAGCTAGACTAAAAATTACTAAAAAAACTCGATTGTGTGTGTGTGAGAAGTGAGGCCTATTTATAGCTGAACAAAGAAGATTCTAGCCCTCTTGCCTTGCTCTCCAAACTTTCAATCTCAACCAATCATTTCTTCAATCATTTGAGCTTCTATTGTGGCCGTTTGATCAAATTGTGTATATCTGAGGATCGCCAACGTGTCATTCCATTGATGTGACGTTTGTGCTTCTTTTGTGAGTGTTTTAGCACAAAAACCCACATTCCATTGTGCTTTTCTTGTTCTGACGTGTCCTTGGAGCTTGAGAGAGGGCTAATGACTCTCTTGATTTGACCTTAATGACCCTGCCATTGTACTTGAGCTTCCTTGAATTGACTAAAGCACCCTTTAATTTTGATTTGCCCTTTGTTTTACCATGGGAGGTGAAAGGGGGACGATGGGTGAATAGTAAAAGTGATTGGCGCCCAATTTTCGACAGTTAAAACTGTTGGACTTTGGTGAATTTGCAAATATGGCCCTTGTCTTCCTTTTCTTATTTTCTAGTTATAAATAACTTTCAAAAAGTGCACGTTTAGCCCTTGTGGTTGTTATAAAAGGAAAGTGGGCTTTGTTTTGGGCTTTATGATCCGGGTATGGCCCATTTGGGAGGAAGGGACATTTTTGGACTTTAGTGAAACTTTGAGGGTTAAAATGGAATATTGTGGTTCTTGTTGACTTTTGTTGACCAATGATTGTCTTTTCTTTGACTGGATTTGACTGAGGCTTGATTTTCTGGCTTCGGCTTTGATTCTTTGGCTTCTTTTTATACTCTCCTGATTCTCGTGTCCGTGCTTGCCTGTTTTTGACTGATTTCTTGTGATTTTTGATTTATCCGTACCTGCACATACAAAACACAAATACAAGCATATTTTTGCCATTTTTGGTCTGTTTTGGGTTTAATTGGGTTATTTTAGGTACAAACAGATATGTGTATTCTACACTTATCAAAATTCCCCAAACTAAACGATTGTGTGTCCTCACGCAATATCACATGCCTTATAACCAAATATCTTGAAAATTTCCCAAACTAAACCTTTGAAAAGTAGCAAAGATTTTTGTTGAGAGAGATAAGA
>BQNB010172181.1:0-13490 GCA_026074375.1 Tanacetum coccineum
ATCTGTTATGGGCTGGAAATCTTTGTAATAATAACAAGTAAACAAGTAAAGCTGCGGGCTTTTGTAACACATACTTTATTAGTTCCAATGTATCAGTTTTAAATGACTTTTTGGTCGTTCTTATATTATCGTGTGTTGTTGATCTGAGAAGTAACACGCCCCGGACCCTTATTCCGCTGCGACCCAATTTGAGGGTGTTACACATAGATGTCGAGCTTCAGTGTCATGAGCTTAGCGCAACAGTAGATATTATTTATGTGGTACTGTATCTGTTATAGTAGACCCATACATTTTGTAAAATCAACGATATCACTGTCCATACTACTTATTGAACATTACTAATTTCTAAACACTTTTCATTATATTGCGATCGAAGCAATAAACACTAAACTCTTTTGGTTCTACATTTACTCTTACACTTTTGGCGATTATTATAAGGATTGAAACGGTTATACATACTTTATAAATCTTTAGATTCCAACATTTACATTTATACTTACAAAACTCTATGAACTCACCAACTTTAATGTTGACACTTTTAAGCATGTTTTTCTCAGGTGAATTAGATGCTTGGCTTACTTGATGTGCATTGGAGTCTAAATTGACAAGATTTCATTCATGGATTTCTTCTTATATACAAATGATCAAATCTCGTTGTATTGTTTTCAAGCTTTTCATTGTGATGCAATTATGGGACAAATGTTATATCAATTTTCAAGAAAATCAACGAGATTACTTTTCAAACGACACATTTAGAGGTCGTTCTCCTGTATCTTGTGCTGTTGTATTATGAAGTAACGCTCCCGGACATATTTCCGCTGCGACACATTTTTAGGGGTGTTACAGTTGATCACCTCTTAAGTAGATTTAATGCGTGTGTTGTACCCTTAGGAGCCTTGTAATAGTCTTCATACTACCTTACTTATGTTTTGTCCCGATGACATCAATTAACGTCACTTTTATAACATCATTTATCCTATGTAATTAACCCATTTTGTATAATTATTGCAAAAAATTGTCACTTAATCGTTTGTATTTGAGAATTGCAGTAATTGGTGAAAGTTAACTAAAAGGCACGCATTCTGGAGCTTAAACGAAGATACTTGAAGATTACTGTTCTGACAACCAATACGCCGTATCCATCAAGGAAGATACGGTGTATCTGTGCCTACACTTCACCAAAGACCACGAAGGAAACAAGATCCAATACGCTGTATCCAGGAAGATCAATACGCCGTATTCAAGCTATTTGGAAATAAAATATTCTAGAAGATATCAAACGTGGTCCCTACTCCAAGAAATCCCCAATACGCCGTATCGAATACTTTCGATACGCCGTATCGACCTTTTTCTAGATTTTATAAATAGAAAACTCAAAAGCGAGTTTTCAGTGTGCTAAATCATATTCTCGATACCTAAACCAAAAAAGTCAATTTTTAGAGGAGAAGAAGAGCAGAAGAGGTCGAGCAATGCAATTAATTTCGTAGGAGACAACGTGTAATTTCTTGTACTCTTGTAATCGTTCAGTTTTTGGTATCATTCGTTAACTCAACGAGGCTGCAATTGAAAGTAATCTGGTTTTGATGAGAAAATGAATGAAAAGAATATTTTAGATATGATGGAAACACTGATATAGTTTACAACTAAAATTAATAAAATAAAGACCTAATTTAATCTACGTGGAAACAGATAAAGAAATGGAGATCTTAAGAAACTACGGGAAACAAATTAAGTTATAGTGGAATCCTAAAATTAAAATTAAGAAAATAAATGCTAAATTAAATTAAAAATCAAAATTAAATTCTAATTAACTTAATTTGAAAAATAAAGAAAACTAGAACTAAAACGGAGGTTGTTTGAATGTAAAACGAAAAGAAACGGTAAAACGCACTTGTAAAAACGGTCTAAGACTGAATTTAAGAAAAATAAAACTATACAAATGTTTATATTTTTCCTAGAAACTAAATGACAAAAGAAAATTTTAGGAAAAAGAATTAGAATTTTTTATGTATTTTTGAATTTTTTATGATTTTTCTAAGATTTAATGATTTATCAAAAATAAACTTTTTCTAAAAATTAACACTAAAATTTTTCTTTTATTTTTCAAAAATACTAGATTTAAAATGAAAATTAATGCAAAAAGAATTTTAATTTTTCAACTATTTTTCTATTTTTTATGATTTATCTAAGAAAAAGTAATCACTAAAGTCTATTTAAATTTCTAGAAAATACAACTTTAATGAGAAAAATATAGAAAAATGGTTTTTAAAAGCTAAAAGAGTGCAGAAATCAAATAGGACAAAAAGCCCTAATTTTTATGACTCAATTGAACCCTAATTTGTTTGATTAAAGTCTAAACCTAATTTTATAAAACTAATTATTAAAAATATAAAACTATTTTATTTATTTAAGAAAGACAGGGTATAAACTGCAATAAAGGAAAGAACAGGGTAGGCGGGCTAAATAAGGGAAATTTACACTACAATAGAAACAGGTGCCCCTTATCTTTGAGACAATTACAAAACAGACCTCGCGATTATTGCTTATCTTGCTTATTGAAAAAGTGGTTTTTAGAAAAAACTTAAAACTACAAACTTATCAATGAGCTTAATCCTAACAACTTTAACAAAGACACTTTAGACTTTAAACAACACAATAAGCTACAAAATAAGCAAAATGTTTCCTGTCACAGAAACTTATGGTTTTTTAGCTTTTTAAATTTTGGCTTATTATGAGCTTATTATTTGATGAAAATGAAAACTAAAAAATGCTTATTAAGACTTAAGATGTATACTAGAGGTTTTTAAACTAAAATTAACCTAGAGTTAACAAAACTAGAAAGAAAATTAAGATGAAAAGTGCAAAGTTTTTATGAACTGTTTTTTAGCTTTTTACTTATAAGCTAACAAGCTTATTACTAAACTTTATAAGCTGTAATTTTGTGTCTAAGCTATACTAATTACCTCTATCCAACCTAGGTAAAAGGATTTCCAAATTTTCTAATGGAAAATGGAAATTTCAGAGATTTAGTTAACCTAGACTTAATATTGTTGCTGTAATGTGATGTTTGCTGATGCAGTGTACAAGGCACTCAATACAAGCTAAACTTTTAAAACTAACTCTTCACTAACATAATCCTAAGTGAGCACAGCATAACTTTTAACTTCTAAGTTGCTTTTAAAATCCTATAATCTAAAACACTTATAACTAAAATTTACCCTGGTGCTGGTACAAGACTTATAAGATCTAAACTTTATATTTCTACTATCTAATTCTTAAAACTTATTTAAAACTTGATATCATAACCTAACACAACTGTATGAAGAGATTTGACAAGGTGCAGTTGACTTTAAGAGTCAAACTCACCTTATACCAAACACTACCTTAAGTAAACTGTCAAAGAGAATATGCACTTAAAATCTATATAAAAGCTAAATCAACCTGAACTTTTTATCTACTCCTATTTAATATGACCTAATAGAGCTGTATAAGCTATAAAACCTATAGCTTATAGGTAAAAATAAGCTACTTCTTCAGTGAAGCTTATTACACTACTAGCTAAGATAAAAAGTAAATGAAATCTAGCTTGATTTAAAGATATAAAAGACTAAAGCTAGTTCAATTTTGAACTAAGTAAACTAATGACAGGATTTAAGTGCAAAAATTAAGAACAATAAGCAAATTGAGATAAGCTATGATTTAGCTAAAAAGAAATATAGGAAGGAAAACCTGAATTTGAAGATTCTTCTTCACCTAGACATCCAAGTGAAGAGTCTAGGTGATCCTATTGGCACCTTGCCTCTAAACCACAGCTTAAAACTCAATAAGCTGTTAAAGAGCTTATTTCACCTTATTGCTTGAAAATGAACTCAAAACACTTAAGTAATCATGATGTTTTGATGTAAATGATGAAAGTAAGTAGAAGAATTACTGAATACAAGTTTAAACTAGCTTTAAAGCTTATGAACAGTAATAAGCTAAATTTAGCTTATTAAGAGCTTATTGAATAAAATCGATTTGAAATTGAAAACTAACAACACAATAGGTTTGTAAACTGAATGTATTTCACAAATGAAAGAGTACAAGATGTAAGAGAAGGTTACAAAAGCTTAAGAGCTTATTAACTAAAAGCTTAAAAGTAATTGCTTAATTTTGAAAGAAATACACACTGGAAATTTAAAAACAAAACAACAACTACCAAAAAGTGATGTCCTAGCCTTCTATTTATAGAGGAGAGGTGTAATGGGCTTGGTTTGTGAATTGCCCAATTGGGTTTTGTGGGCTTGTATTTGGGCCCACTGTTTTTGGGTTTGCCCAATAAGGTACAGGTTTGGTTGATTTGGGCTTGTTTCAAGCCCAATAAGGTTATTGAAGTGGGGTTTTGTTGTTCAATGGCTGAGATTATGATCTGTACTGGGCTAGGAAATTGGGCCTCCAAGTCTCAACAGTCTTTGTCAATTGGCACACAAATTGGGCTGTTGAAATTGATTGAGGGCCCATTTGGTCTTTCACAGTCTGTCACAATTATACATGGGCTTTATCCCGGCCATCAGATGAGTTAAGATGCATCTAATAGTATTCTTCATTACGGCGTCCAGTTTGACTGCTGAAATTCTGTTCTTGTTATTGACTCTTGACTTTGGCATTTTTGGACTTTGGGCCTTGATTTGCAACAAGTCTTTTCCATTCCTGCACAGTTTTTGTCATTTGGCTTGGTTTTTGGCCTTTTTGTTGATATCCACTTCCTGCACAATACAAATGCAAAACAAACATATATTTGGCAGCTTTTGTCTGTTTTTGGTCATTTAAGCTCGTTTTTAGAGGTAAAAGATATGTGTAATTAAGCACTTATCATGTCTACTCAAAACGCAACGTCTACTCAAAACGCAACGTGTCTACTCAAAACGCAACGTCTACTCAAAACGCAACACTTCTTGGACACAAAACGCAATGGATAAAAAATTTGGGCAGAGTAACGTTTTAGTCAAAACGCAATGATAATCTTCAAAACGCAACCTGTGGAGACAAAACGCAATGGTCAAAACGCAGTGACTCAAAACGCAGTGACTCAAAACGCAGTGACCAAAACGCAATGGTCAAAACGCAGTCTCTTTTCTTCAAAACGCAATGTCTCGATACTCAAAACGCAACCAAGAAATTTTGTCAAAACGCAACAAGAACTTTGTCAAAACGCAATGACGAAACTTTTCTTCTAACTTGCGAATAAGCCCAAATCTTCCAACTTGCTTATATAATCAGCTAACCACTACCCTAACAAGCTTATTACAAGTATATCTTAACAAGAAAGTAAAAAGATATTAACGTCTTTAACCACGAAAAAATAAATCAAAAACCATGGATTTTGCTTGTTCGTTCTATTTCGCACCCAACAGACAAAAAAGATACACCGAAATTTTGACTGTTTTAAACCACGAATCAAACCACGAAACATTATTAACGCCGAGGCTTCTTGATACCAAATGTCGGTAACTCCTTCATCACTTCACTTCAATAAGAGTAACAAGAAGATTAGGAAGAATGTAAGAGAGAAACTAGAGATAGAAAGTAAAAGTGAAAAATAGAAATTGATGACTAACTTGAAATGTTACAAATGAACCATCCACCCGCACCTCTTTGTGAGGTGTATATATAGGGCTGTTCCATGCCGCTAGGTAATATCTACGGGCCGGGCTCGGTTTTACCTTGGTCTTTCGGCCCCGATACACGTGACCTGATTAGATTACAAATAAAAGCCCGTTAACCCGTCTTAGCCTAATACAACGTATATTTTAATTTTAGTGACCGATACCTAATATAATATGGAACAACTTCCATTGTTTGACACAATATTATTTATGCTAACAATGTAGTATAAAATCAGATTGGGAATTGACAATTCGGCCCTTGTGGTTTTATTTCCCTTTCTTCTTTACAAAACAAACTTCCCACTTTAGCAAATATAGGAGTCCCTCGAAACCTTTCAAAACTCCAAATGAAGCCTATTGATACTTTGAACACTTGTCACATTTAGTCCTTTTCTTTATTATTTTGCTTTGACTTCCTTTCTTGCTGTATCGGGCTGATCCGGCTTTTGATTGGCATCAAATTCTTCACATCTAGTCTTGTCTTTTCGTTTCCTTTGTCGGTTTTTGGACGTGATTTGCTTCATTTTGTTCTTTATTTAACTTTTCCTGCAACAATATGTCATAAAATGCAACACATTTTTCCATTCTTTTTGGCATTTTCTTAGGCATTTATTTGGCAAAATCCCGGGTAATTTTAATATACAATTAAGCATTTATCAAACTCCTCAACAAAATAGAGTTGCTAAGAGGAGAAATAGAACACTAATCGGGGCTGCTAAGACTATGTTAGCTGATTCTAAGTTACCAACTACCTTTTGGGCAGAGGCAGTTAATACTGCTTGCTATGTACATAATAGAGTGTTAGTAGCTAAACCTCATAACATAGACCCCCATATGAACTTTTCATGATAGAACACCGAACATTAAGTTTTAAGAAGACATATTGGGGTGTCCAGTTACTATTCTTAATACCATAGATCACTTAGGCAAATTTAATGGTAAGGTTGATGAAGGTTTGTTTGTTGGATACTCTTTGAATAGTAAAGCCTTTAAAGTATTCAATAGTAGAACAAGGATAGTGAAAAAACTTACATAATAGTTTATTGAAGTACACCAAATGATGTAGGTAGTGTAACCAGATTGGCTATTTGATATTGATGTCACAATCAAGAATAATGAATTGATAAGCCCAAAGGTAGGCAGGTCCAGCATTCTAAATGGTTTTTTTGCAGGTACAAGAAGCAAGTGATAATGCAAGTCAAGCTAGAAGAAACAGAACATGTCAAGAGAATATAATTTTGCAACCATAATGACTTGCTGAACCACCAATTATCCCCAAAATCCAAAGAGTTCTCATGATGATGGATTCAAACCTTCAAGTGATGTTGAAAAGAATGTTAATAAAGATCTAAGAAAATAAAGTAAATGTTGTAACATTTCTCAATTTTAGGTCATTTTACGACTTCTATTATTCGTCACTATTTATTTTGGTCTGATACGTGTTTACTTTTAAATTAACTTTTAAGCTAAATCGCGTAAACTAAAAATGACCATTCAATGTAAACGGTCATCAAACAAATTAAGGGTTACATCAACCAAGTAATATATAATTATCAAGGAGATAATTATTAGCTTTTTATAAATTATTATATATTCGGTCACTAAAACGTTTACGTTTGCAATATAAGTGCATTAGGGCATGCCCGCAGAACATCTATACCTATCTATAAACAGACAACTACCCACGGATATACCCACTACACAAAAATAACAACACATATCTCCCAATAAAATAAGGCCATATGGTCATTCATGCATACATGCTACCTCAATATAATTTTAAAAACTCACTATCTTACTCCTAACCCACCTAGAGACACAAGTACTCCTACATTTCTCTTAGTTTCTAGAAATTTTCTACAAAAAGTACCCTAGCCTAAAACAAAGACGTCCAAATGCTTGAGGTTTATCAAGAATCCTTTCAAATCTCTTACAAGTCTATACATATGTACCCTAACCTCAAACAAACCATAGTTAGTGTTAAGGAGGTGTAGGTAAAGGTTATTACCCCTTGTGTAAAGATCAAAGAAGATATTTATTTCTCCTTCTGGTGTTCACACACACACACAACCAACAACAATAGATTTTTATAGAATCTTGTACCCTAACTATCATTTAAGAAAATTATACTTGATGGTATAAACAAAAACATGTCCAACATCTAGCATACACTCAACCACCAACCTATACATATACAAACGCAATCACAGTTGGTGCAAACACACACAAACTAAAACATCCTTAAAACTTTGTAGACAAAAAAACATTCCATGTGTTGTGTTTACTTCCTACTCGTCCACTAGCCAACCAACACAGAGACCCAAAACCCCAACATTTCTCCTCTTGATAGAGACCGTTGGTCACAGGAGCAGAGATACAAATTTGTTTTGAATTCCTTCTGGTGACAACGCAAGCATCAAGCCAAAAATCATATTAGGGTTTTCATTTCTTTCACTCGACATCATCCTGTCCTCCTCGCAAAGCTTAGGACCTTTGTAAGTCTCTAATGTCTCACCCTTAATTCTTTTTGTTTGAAAGACATTCGCAACATGGGTCGTGGTTGTTTTGTTTTGGTTCAAGCCAAGGAACCGTAAGCATGCATGGTATGCACCATGCATGTCACGCACACTTAACCTCAAGGTTATAGTACGACTAGCTCGAACCACGTTTATACCCTTGTTGAGCCAGTGTAACTAAAGTGATATAGGGTTGGGTATAACACGCACAAGTGACGTGAAACATGCATGGTTCACCATGCATGCCCCAAACAAGAACCTCAATGATCTTGTGTGTCCGACTCACTTCCTTACATGCCCTAGCATTGTGGGTTAAGCTGGTGGGACGTGAACGTGCACGGTTTCGCACCATGAACGCACGAATATAATTTTTGTATATGTGTTATATATGATTCATTATTAAACATGTGGTAGTAAAAAGGCTTTAAAAGATGGAACGTGGTTAACTTGTTGTAAACATGAACATATGGTCTAAATGACCTTGAAAACGAATCATTGCTAAAAAAGGTATGTGTGCTTAGGAAGTACACGAGACTTAAGGAATTAAGTTAGGACTTTGTTAACTCTAGTGGTAACTAGGGTTGAGCATGACTTGTCGTAAAAATACATGACCTAGGCGAACCTAATGACCCACGAAGGACCTCCCACGTCACATATTAGTCAACGTGAGGTAATGTCTAGCCTATACTCGAAACTTAAATAAAGAATCATAGTATAAGATGAATGACTAAGAACTTGATAAGCTTAAAGAACCTAAAAATAACTAATGGACCCTAATGGGCTTTTTATAAGACATTCGTTTAAGGTGTTAGGCCAACGAGCCCAATAAGCTCAAGATGAGCTCGTCCGAGCTTATTAATAAACCAAACTATTGAATATAATTTAATTAAGCCTAACAAGCGCTTAGGCACCATTGAAAACCAGATTGGACCTTCAATGGCTATTGTGACTTAACGGGTCTAATTAAGACCCAATAAGGCCATTAAGAGACCCAAAATAACTCATCCGAGTTATTACGGTTGACAACGAGCGTCATGCGAAACTTTTAAATGAGAAGTATAAACCTGTTGCCACTTATTAGAACTTAAAGGGGCTTAAAATGCACTTTTTGCAAAGCTGAGTGGGCTAAATATGCGAATTTCAAACTAGTAGGGTTAAAACTGTCAACCCTGGATTTCCTTAGAGTCAAGGACTGTTTTAGTAACATCTAAAATATTAAGGGCAGTTTTAAGACACATAAGGACCTAAATAGTAAATTGTGTAAAGTTGGAGGACTAAAGGTGTAATTATGAAAACTTGAGGATTTGAAATGTAAATAGTAGCTATTTTATAAACCCAGAGACTGTTTCGTAATTATGGAAAACCTAGGGATTATTTTATACACAAAGTGATATTTTTATAAACACTTAACGAAGCGGACGAATTTTAATATTATTCGGATATTATACGGGCTAACTCGTGACTTAATAAATAAAAGTATTTATTAACAACGCATATACGTTCCAAGAGCCAACAAATAACACCACACAAGTGATAACAATATATATATAAATTAGCAAATTATTATAGTTTATACATGAAGTCGTTAGCCTAAACTTGTAGACTAAGACTGGCCATATTTACTTAGGTATTTGACGGTGTGATTCACTTCCATACTTGGGTATATTACCATTCACGGAGGACTACTTACTAAGGTGAGTTCATAGCCCCATGTTTTACTATATCAATGATTTATAACTTTTGGGGTGAGAAACATGCATTGTTTTACAAATTGGACGCAAGTGTACATTTTATCATGATTATGTGTTTGCCTAAGTAGCGATAACCCACTATGCCCATTATCATGAACTGTCAATTACTTTGTGTGAGCGCGAATGTTATAAATAGATCTATTTGGGATTGACATCCCCATCCGGGTGAGTAGCTCTCACTGGTGTCACGGAGTGAACCAACGGATGTATACCATGTCGGATTTGGGATGTTGCGGGTTAGAACATCATCAAGGGCAATGTTGGCAATTTATATTGCAATTCATACATGTCGAGCTTTAGTGTCATGAGCTTAGGGGAAACGAAATTACACTTTGTGATGTTTGCATCTGTTGCATTATCATACACTTGGAAATCTTGCGGTCCTACATTATATTTACATAAACCTATGAATTCACCAACTTTATGTTGACGTTTTAAAGCATGTTTTCTCAGGTCAATGAGGCACGAGGTGCTAAGGATACATTGGGGATACTCTTTTGGGGAGTCATGCATAAAAGATTTGGAGTCATTACATCTTGGGATTTTTGTTATGATCTAAAATCTTTGTTATCAAATGTTGAACAATTTAAGCCGTTGCGCTTTGTATTAAACAATTTCAATAAATCCAATGTATCGTATTTTAAACGACTCTTTTAGAGGTCGTTCTCATATCTTGTGCTATTGATCTATGAAGTAACGCTCCCGGACTCATTATTCCGCTGCGACCCAATTTGGGGGTGTTACAGATTGGTATCAGAGCCAAGGTTATAGAGAACCAGGTCAAATGTTTTTACTTGGACTATAACCATTTTCAAACATTGCATCATACAAAGGGGTTTTCATGGGACATTCACTTATACATTACTTGTTGCATTAGTTGAGTATACTAGATGTTGCATGGTTCACATATGTGTTTATAATATATTAAGTATATTATTATGGGTCTTATATATGTACTAACATAAACTCTGTTTGAGTGTTACAGATCCTATCATGTCTTCTTCATCCACATGCACCTACACATCTGTCTACACTGATTTTGAGCCAGGGAGAGTCTTCTAGGGAGCTGATGAGGAGCTGTCTGATAGAGGTTCTCCACGAGTCATCGTATACGGATATGATGGACTCCCTATGCAGCCGGTAGCCCCGCCATCTCCGGACTATGTGCCAGGACCTAAGCACCCACCGTCTCCCGATTATGTGCCCGGTCCTGAGCACCCACCTTCACCTGTCGAGGTACCATACATACCTAAGCCTGAGTACCCCGAGTAATTAGCGTCATCCGATGCTGAGGTACCCTTAGAGGACCAGCCTCTACCTGCTGATGCCTCACCTACCACCTTGTCACCAGGCTATGTGACAAACTTCGATCTGGATGAGGATCCGGAGGAGGACCCCGAGGAGGACCATGCTGACTATCCTGCTGATGGAGGGGATGATGATGATGAGCCCTCCGATGACGACGACGATGATGATGATACTGATGATGAGGATAAGGAGCCCTTTAAGGACGAGGTTGGTGACGAGGAAGAGGAGGACCTAGCTTTGGCCGATCTTCTGTTGTACTGTTGTGACCTTGTTCCCTAGCTGGGATACAGAGGCATTTGGAGTCGGTGAGTTCTGCACTACACCAAGATCACCTCAAATTAGGATCCCCTTTGCTTAGACACGTCTCCGTAGGGTACAGAAGATTGTCAGACTTGAGCCACCTATGCCACCATCTATGGAGGCACGTATTGCTGAGTATGCTACCGCAATTCCACCACCATCTCCACTTACTCCACTATCATCTCCACTACCTCATATTCCCTCACCACCACTACCACCTCCACCATCATTAATACATTTACCACCACCTGTACCCACATTATTACCGTTACCATCATCTCCACTACCACCACTACCAGCCTTACTATTCATACTACCACCAGTCGACCATAAGGAGGACATTCTTGAGGCCGAGTTACCACCTCGTAAGAGGTTATGTCCGACTGCTCCTACATCGAGGTATAAGGTGGGGGAGAGTTCAACTACTGCTCCTAAACCTATTGGAGGTCATAGAGCAGAATATGGGTTTATCGGCACTATGAATGCTGAGATTAGACGTCAGAGAGCCGAGGAGGTCGGCTATGGCATTAGGGATGTTTAGGTAGACCCGACAGAGGCTGTTGAGGAGGTAGCACCGACGACCCTCGAGGGGGTCAATGCTAGAGTGACCGAGCTTGCTGCGATTCAGGAGCAAGACACACATGATATTTATGCTGTGATAGAGGATACTCAGGATAGGCAGACTCAGTTATTTCAGAGAGTTGATGGATTGGTCAAGGATAGACAGTTTTACCATAAGACTACATGACTGTTGGATTGGGAGGCCCTCGTTTCCTGAGAGGCTTGGGCACATTCTGATGGGTTGAGTTCGGCAGTTCACTAAGAACTGCAAGCATATAGGACTCATACCCAGATGCAGGATTACCGTATCGCCTCACAAGAGTCACTATTGATGACATTGATTGCACAGGTTTCATCACTACAGGGACAGTTGTCAGCGGCATTGGGACAGATTCAGGCACTTCAGGCTAGAGATCAGACTCATGTAGATGATCCCGAGGGCGCTGGTAGTTCTACCTAGGTTTACATTTTCATGTCATATTCATATCTATCATTATGTTAGTCGGCTAAGTATTATGGGTTTTATACCCAGCTAGCATGGCAGTAAGATTTGTATTTTTCATTTCTTGTATCAGACAATCATGTATGTTTTCTCGTTATATATGATGTGTTGTATTATGTCACGTCGATCTCAATTCTGTTATGTGTTCTGATCCCAGTCATGTTATATAATCACTGTGTGATGTGATCTTGTTATATATATGTTGTACCCATGTCATGTTGTGATGTTTATGAAAACTCACGTGTTTTATATTGTTGTGATTTAGAACAATATGCCGCCAAGAAGAACCTCTGCTGCTACTGCAAGGGCTGCTGCTGCTGCGGCTGCTGCCCCTATGACAGCTGCTGCTGTTGAGCAACTAATCGAAGCAAGAGTGTCTGAGGCACTTGCTAATCATGAAACTCTTCAAAATAGCACTAATGGTCATGGCGACGGAAGCCACAATTCTGACACTGTAATTAGAGGAACTGTACGCACTCCACGTGAGTATACATACAAGGATTTTCTAAATTGCCAGCCCCTTACTTTTAAAGGTACTGAAGGAGTGGTTGTGTTGTCACAATGGTTTGAGAAGATGGAATCAATGTTCCATATCAGCAATTGTGCTAGGGAGAACCAAGTTAAGTTTGCTACTTGCACTTTCCTTGGAAATGCTCTAACATGGTGGAACTCCCATATGAAGGCTATTACTCAAGATGTTGCTTATGCTATGGACTGGAAGACACTAAAGAAGACGATGACAGACAAATACTGCCCAAGGGGTGAAATCAAGAAGTTGGAATCTGAGCTCTGGAACCTAAAAGTAAAAGGTACTGATGTTGGGAGTTACACTCTGCGTTTTCAAGAGCTTGCACTGATGTGTGGAAGGATGTTTCCCGAGGAATCGGATGAAGTTCAGAAATATGTT
>BQNB010172182.1:0-13490 GCA_026074375.1 Tanacetum coccineum
ATTTAAAACAAATGCGTAAAACCCTAAAAATAAATTGTGAATTACATAATGTCGTACAATGACCTAAAACATGAGGTGTTATATTTAGGATGAAAGAGGCTAATAGGATGAGGTTGGAAGAAGACAAAATGTTGCAGATTGCGGAAGTAAAGAAACAAAATAAATTTAGAGCCTTTGGATGTATGAATGCTTAATTAAGCATTCATACAAAATGTTAACACCGATGTGAGCCTTTGGTTGTATGAATGCTTAATTTTTTCTCTCATTAACAGTACATAGACTTGTGGGTCGATTATATGTGGCATGGGAGACCTGAGAATGCTAACTAGGCCATGGTCAGTTGTTACTTTGTTCAGATACTTCTGCAAAACAGCACGCCCTTATTTTATGCCAATGGTGAAAAGTATGCCACTCTATGGAGCGATGTTGATCAGGTAATAGGTTAAAAGGAAAATAATCACCGTGTATTTTTATACTTTATTTTCCAAAAAGCAAGGGTCTAACCCATTCAAACATGGTAAACTTTGTAGGTTTATTTTCCAATTAATGAAATGGCGCAACATTGGTGTCTTGCCCAATTAGATATACTGTCTGGATTGGTCACTTTCTATAATACCGGATACACGTATGACTATGAGTGGCGCGACAGGTATAGTTTATATTTTAATTTTGTTTGTTTTTATGATATGGTTTAGTCCTTTATGGTTTATTATACAAATTCAGCAATACCCATGGGGAAACTAATGTCTACACTTCCTTAGATACCACCACTTAACACTTCTGCATTGCCAATTAGTTTTCAACTAAGTTCAGTTCCATTGCATTTGTTTGCAACTAATTACATTTCAAATAAGTACAATTCCCACATTAGCATTGGTTATTGAATTAAGTAAGTACAATTCCCACATTTTTATTGGCCATGAAAGGTTTAACCTATTGAACATCTCTACCAAACTCATTTCACTCCTTCTAATCATAATTAATTCTTGTTGGCATTTTCTATTTATGTGAAATGACCCCACTATTCACCCATTCACCTATCAATTAATTCTCTATATATTGGTGAACTACCCACACTTTTTCATAACACATTCCATTAAAAAAATCTTTTTACACACACTGTAATGTCTCAGCTTGCTCGCCTTGTAATTTATGCAAACTCTGTTCTTGTAAAAGACATGATAGTTAAGTTGTTTGAGGTTGACAATGAAAGGGATTTTAGGATAGCTAGGGAAACTTATGCAATGTCTTATGAGTTGAATGTTCATTGTGAAGAGAGGCAAGAGCAAATGATTAAGATGCAAAGCTTTTTGCACGTTTTAACTCCTCTTGCTGAGTCTTATAATTTGCTTAAAGAGCTTCAGGATTATGAGTTGGAGAAATGTAGGGAGTTGATGAAATCAATAAGTGAAACTCAACTTAAAGTCTTAAAGAAAATCTCTTTCATTGCTAAGCTTTGCCGTCAGTAATGATCCAATCTTGTTATGTTTGTTGCTCACTATGATCTTTTGTCAAAGTCTTCTTTTTTGTTGTAGTTGTTAATGTTGTAGTCTTATGGTGTCCTTTATGTTAACTTGTTATGGTTATCTTATTAACAATGAAACAATTTGCAGTTTTCAATCTTATTTGCTGTCTTGATTATTCTTTTCATACAAAGGAAACAAAAACTGAACTTACTAAATGAGTAACTGCATAGACTTGCAGTTTTGAAGTAACATCATAGGATAAAGTTAACTTCTCCTAAACTATATTTTAATGCAGAAATTATCAATGTATTTAGGTATGTATGTTTGGCATACATTACTTTATGTTCTCATACAGGAACGCCTTCCTGTTATTCTAGAAGGCGCTAAAGTATTTGATAAGAAAGGAATAAATCAAAGTGATTATTGTATTAGGTTTAAGCTTGCCGACAGTATTCCTAAACAGGGTGGTATATTTGGTGATTATGGTGTGTGGGTTTATATCTTTTTATATCATTTATTGCATGGCTTATCTTTGGATGTTGAAGATCCTGCTAACGTTGCGCTGGCATATCGTGAGAAGATGGTCGTTTTTATTTTTCTTACAAAATTTCTACATGTTAAATCATTTGTAATTCAAATATTTTGACTAATATTTTGTATTAGTGACTTTATTTTTGTGACTAATTTTTGACTATTTTGATCTTACTGTATTGTTACTAAAAACAAACACAGAAACACAGTTGTTAATAAAACTATGTGAAACAACAACCTAGAGCTTTTTAAAAGTAACAACAACCTAGAGTTTTTTAATCAAACTAGAATGACAATTTCCAAGTTTAATACATAAACATAACAAAATAACCAAACAAGGATATGTAACCTTTCTTGAAACATCTTTGAAATACTTAATAGTAATAACAACCTAGAGTTTTTTTATAATCCTTAACTAATTCTTGGAGAAGGCTACATAAATTCAACCGTTGTGTGTATGTTGTTTCTCAAAGAGGCTTGTCTTTTGAGTTTTTGTACACGTAACCTTTTGTACATAGTTATGGCTTTTTCGTTTATTATCAAAGTGTTACCCTACAAAAAAAGTCTTACACTTTGAACCCTACAAAAAAAACAAAATAATGAGAAATTAGAGTAGCATTAACCAGATATAATAATAACCCTAATAACTTACATACCTTATGTGCAGTTCAGAATAACTCCTTAGGTCGTTGTAAGCTCAATTTGTTTAGAACATTTATCTAGGATAATAACAATGAACATCGAATATATTCATAGTGAAAATAGCATAATAAACAAAGTTATTCAACAAGGTTTTTCATCATTATCTTCTCTACAATGACTACTACAAGTCCCAATTCTACCTTGATCAATGATAAAACGTGTTATCTAAACTATAACAAGGAATCAAAGATCCTTGAGGCTAAACTACAACCAATCTAGGCGTCTACATTAAGACTTGATACCTAGAACACACACACACCTTTAGTCGACTACATTTTCTGTACACTTCTAGCTGTGGATTGCCCTACACAAAAAGTAAGAGAATCAGGCTCTCTTAGTGACCTAAGCCATTACAGACTTAGATCTGCCTTGTGCATCAACATAGTCAAATCTTTTAAAGTTCATTGATGCACCATTGCGTCTAGAGATATGGTCTAAAACCTTTTGCTTTGGTCTCCAAACCTAGCATGTTGAGGCCTTAACAGCATTAGCCTCATTTCTCTTATTATCACTTACTACTGCTTTTGGCCTAACAGTAGTAATATTTCCCTTAACAGTATTAACTTTTTCATTTAAATTAATGTTCTTATTTGTTAAAGACTTGTTAAAGGGCCTTCAAACATGTGAACGTGCTCCATTAAAAACATGTGATGTTGTCCTTGCACTATTCACTATTGGTCTTGGGTAGGCAGTATTAATTGGTCTGATAGTATTAATTGATATTGCTGCTTTTGAAAAGTTTTAGCCAGCAGTATTAAGTGTTTTAATGCCAGATTTCGTTAAGACTGCTTTTAGAACAAAATTTCCTTTTGGATGAGGATGAGTCATTCTTTGAGAATTTTGGTGATTCATCCTTTTAGCATTGTTCCATATAGTTTTTTTCACCATTTTCTTTTCATAGAAATCACAATCTTTGATCAAATGATTAAAACTGCCACATTCATAACAAGCTTTATTTTT
The DNA here is from genome assembly GCA_026074375.1 of Tanacetum coccineum. NCBI lineage: Eukaryota > Viridiplantae > Streptophyta > Magnoliopsida > Asterales > Asteraceae > Tanacetum > Tanacetum coccineum. The sequence continues at coordinate 3,660 of BQNB010172182.1, forward strand.
AAACTCAAAATTACTTCCTAACTTCTGAGTCATCAAATTATTCCAGTTTCTCTTATTACCTCTAGGACTTTGACTATTTTTCCTAGGGTATTTAGCTTGCTTATTATTCTCTACCTTCTTAACAGACTCCCTAGGTGTTTTCACATGCTTATTAGATTTAACAAATTCTACTTTGGCAAAACTAGGTTTTCTCTGTTTAGACTTAAACTCGGTCTCATTCTCATCCTCACTGTCAGATATCTAGTCTTCAATAAGTGGTTCACTAACAGACTTAGGTTTTGATTCAATAGTCTTAACTTTACTAGTTGCAACTGCAGGCACACTAGTTATTGACTCACTAAAAACATATTCTTCCTCATCAGCAAGTACCAAATTAGGTTTAGGGGGCATAAAGTTCCCAGTGTAGGGAGGTGGAACTGCATGATACCCTTCACCTGTTTTGTGCTTATCATTCACCTGACTATCAAACACTTGACTATCAACCACTTGACTATCATACCCCACACCAGTCTTGAACTTATCACTTACTTGAATCTCTAACAGTTTGCTTAGATTTTTAGATGAATTTTCAAACTTTTCTAAGGTAAGTTTTAAATCATCTCTTTCCTTTTTAGCTTTTTCAAATTTCTTTCTAAGCTCTGTTAGTGCATTATCTCTCAACTTAATATCAAGTTTTAAAATCTTTATGTCCTCTTCAAAAACAACCTCATTCTTTTTATACACATCTAGTCTAGCCTCTACAGATTCTAGACCTACTTTATAAGCTCCTACATTTAATTGAGACTTATTAAAATCTTTTGTCAGATTATCATAATGTTCTTTGAGAGTTTCATAAGATTTTAAACATGCTTTAGAACAAGTAGATACCTCAGAATCTGAGCTTGAAGAACTTGAAGAACCTGAAGATGTATATGCCATAAGTGCAAAGTTTGTAGGTCCTTCTTCAGCCTGATCACTCCAGTCATACCCAAGTCCATCTTGAGCCACCAAAGCTTTTGTCTCTGTTGTTTCCACTGTCACATTCCTCCTTACAGGTTCTCTGTTCCTGTTCTCCCTTGGAGCCCTGCACTCCCTTGCAAAATGACCCTTTTTATGACAGTTATAGCATTCCACCTTTGATTTGTTAAACCCTATGGTCTCAGAACCATTGGCATTAAACTTCCTTCCAGTCCTATTTAGGAATCTTCTGGCTAGGGCTGAGCACGGTCCTAAGACCGGACCGGACTGGCTAAGACCGAACCGGACCGAGGACCGAATTGGTCCAAAATGCCAAACCGAGGACCAGACCGAAATGGTAGGGTCTGGTCTGGGTAGGTTCGGTCTTCGGTCCGGTTCGGTCCTACAAGGCGTATTCATCGGGTTTTTTGTAAGACCGGACCAGACCGACCGGACCACGGACCGAATTTAACAAAAATCATAGACCTCAGACCGGACCGAAATACGTTCGGTCCGGTCCGGTCGGTCTGGTTCGGTCTGGATTTCTGGTCCGGTCCGATCGACGGTCCAAAATGCTCACCCCTACTTCTGGCTCTCATGGTCAACATAGCCATCTACCACTTTAGATCCATCTCTTCCAAGTCATCAACATCAATCTATTGTAAGTCCACATTATCTAATTGTGGACTATTGGATTGGTTTGTAAAGAAAGAATAGATCACAGCATCACCCATACTATCAGTATTGGCAGAGTTAGAACCATGAGCTTGATTGGAACTGTTAGAGTTATTGGAAGACACAAAAGCTACATTTTTGTGAATTTTGGTTTAAGCTTGATGACCCTTTAACTTTAGTTTCATAAATCTTCAGATTGTTGTATAGGTCAACCATGCTCAAGGTGTCTAAATCAGGTTTGTTCCTCCAGATCAAGGTATGAGTCTTCCATTCTGATAGGAGACTTCTTAAAAGCATTAGATTCATATCTTCTCGAGAAGTAGTTTCACCCAAAATCTCTAGCTGGATGATAAGATTTTGAAGCCTATCATAAGTTTGATCAAGTCCTTCTGAGCTTGATCTATTAAAATTCTTATACTATTGCTTTAAAAGTGTCTTTTGAGTTTTTTTGACTCCTTATTACCTCCAAACCTTTTATCTATAGCTTCCATTAGAGTCTTGGCACATTTGTAGGTATTAAACTTTAGTTGATGTTCATTTAGAAGGGCCATCAATAATGTATCTCGTACCTTTAACTCATTCTTCCTTGCTAACTTCTCCTCTACAGTTGTAGGAGGATATGTTTGTTCAACGCCATCAACAGTTCTCTTTGGTGGAGGTGAGTCTCCATTTACTATTACTTCCCAAAGAGCATAATCTGTCATTAGGAAGTATTATTCTATCCTCATTTTCCAAAGCTCAAATTCTCCTAGATTGAGCACTGGAAGTTTTGCAGCAGCAACCATTGGTGAAGATACTACCTCTATGTTTTCACAAACAAATAGATCTGGTAAGTGTAGATTGTTTCTTCTTATTTAAAGTTTCTCTACAAGCTTTGATACCACTTGTTGGTCCTACTTGAATAGATCCTGCTTAGCTTGTAAAAGGCTTAGTTGTATTGAATAAATCCAAGATAACTATAGTAGAAACTTTGATTGAATATATCAAAGACTATGCGGAATCTAGTCTATGATACCAAGAAGAATAAATAATGAAATAGTAATTTAATTAAAAAGTTAATACTATTAAGGGAAATATTACTACTGCTGGGCCAAAAGCAGTAGTAAGTGATAATAAGGGAAATGAGGCTAATGTTGTTAAGGCCTCAACATGTTGGGTTTGGAGACCAAAGCAAAAGGTTTTAGACCATGTCTCCAGACACAATGGTGCATCAATGAACTTTAAAAGATTTGACTATGTTAATGCACAAAGCAGATCCAAGTCTTTAATGGCTTGGGTCCCTAAAAGAGTCTGATTCTCTTACTTTTTGTGCAGGGCATCCACAGCTAGAAGTGATAAGATAAAAGAAACAAGTAATGAAACAAAAGGATCAAAATCGTCATTAAAGAATTCTACAAGCTGGTAAGAATTATGAAAGATTGGTCAAAGATATCAAAAGATGAAGATTCTGGAAGATCTCCTTAAGAATATAAAGATAACAGAAGATATTCCTAAATGATTAAAAGATTTATTTGTCTAATGTTTATCTTCCTTTGTAAGCCTTGATATCTCTCTATATAAAGAGATTCATAGGCGTGTAGTTTAGTGTGCACAGATAATGTAGTCGACTAAAGGTGTGTGTGTGTGTTCTAGGCATCAAGTCTTAATGTAGATGCCTAGATTGGTTGTAGTTTAGCCTCAAGGATCTTTGATTCCTTGTTATAGTTTAGATAACACGTTCTACCATTGATCAAGGCAGAATTGGGGCTTATAGTAGTCATTGTAGAGAAGATAATGATGAAAAACCTTGTTGAATAACTTTGTTCATTATGTTATTTCCGCTATACATATATTCTATGTTCATTGTTATTATCCTAGATAAATGTTCTAAACAAACTGAGTTTACAATGATCTAAGGAGTTATTCAGAACTCTACAATTGGTATCAAAGCCACGGGGCTCATGATCTTGAATCTACAAGGTGTATGAAGTCGAATCTATAAAGGATGTTTGGCTGCAAGATTTAAGATTTTGGTTACATGGACTTCATCATTCTGATTTATGTTGGAAGTAATTCGTTTAAAGCATCATCTGTAAGTACTCTTTATGATGTCAACGTGTTATGATTAGGGTATCCATAAACCCTAACTTAATTAAGGAATATGGTACGAACTGTCATAAACTCTAATTGTTGTTTTTACTTTGTTCATTAAGGAGTACATGTTGGTTTGAATATCGAATTAAGCAGCAACAAGAAGCAGCAGAAAACTCTAAATTAGACTAGGGTTTTGAGTTTATATGTGACGAGTGTTAAAAGGGGTGAAACTAAGGTTTCATAGCAAACCCTAATTCTGGTTTCTCCAAGGACAGCAAGAGCACATGATGGCACCTAAATGATTGGCAGCTTAAAGTTTTGAATGAAGGTGGTATATCCAAGATCGTTTCCAAGTCGATGGTGTGACTGGTGATTCTTGGAGGATAAATATAAATCGATCTTGGCTGAAAACAAATGATTGTTTGAAATAGCTAATTACTGGCACAAGAAGCAAGTCTACTATTCTTGATTGAAGAGTAACTCTACTGGTAATAACTAAATCTCGACTCGGATTACTGGTTTGTTTACATTGTGCTGCCAAAGAAGATTCACAAGGTATTTTTTTGGTTACTACTGCCTATTATTAATGTTGCTGCCAATAAAAGGTTTGTACTGCCAAGGAGAATGGTTACAACTGCTTTTGATTGTTAATATTGCTCGAATATGAGTTAGTACTGTTGGGTTCGAGTATGTTACTGCTACTAGCATTATGTTCAAAGGTACAAAGAAGCAGCAGCAAGATGTTGTTATGATTCGTGGTGGTTATGGGATTGGATTTTTTTATTACTACTGACATACAAAAGTTTATACTGTGAGTGTATACTTTGTGCTATCAAACGAATAACTTAATGCTGCTATTGGTATGCTGCTATTGGTATTCGATTTAATGTTGCTTGGATTCGACTATAGTTTGTATTGTTTAAATTCAAAGACGCGTTTTTATGTTACTGGATTGTTGCGAATAAAGAATTAGTGATAGTTTACTGACACTAAAAAGTATCACAAAAAGAATGGGAGGAAGGAGAAAACGAATTAGTGACACATTAGTGACAGATAAAGTGTCGCTAAGCATGGGATTCAAAGAAGTTTTAGTACTGCTAGTTTTATGTTTGTACTGCTGTCATAGGACGATTAGTACTGCCAGTTTGATGATTCGTTTATTTATGGAAGATTGGCAGGTTTTTATGATTCAAGTAGGTATGGAAAATTAATACTGCTTAAAGAAAGTTTATACTGCTAGTTATATTCGATATCAGACAACACACACAGGAAGAAAGTTTTTGGTTTTGGTTTCTACTATTTGGAACAGGTTATGATTTTAAATGTTCTTAAAAGTTTAAAGGCTCGTATTTTATTAGTTTAATTAATTACGAAGATGATTATTTATCACCTATTTGAAGTTGAAGTAAAGTTTCACAGGTTTGTGTTCTTATTATATTTCAAATGGCTTACAACATTTGGAGGTAACTTGTTTTTGTTTTCAATGTTGTGACGAAGACTTGTCAAAATATAGCAAAGGTGTGATATCTACAAACTTATGGTGCTCAATCCTCACATTTTCTATCACTTTGGTTATGTGTCTCATAGAAGATGAGGATTTTTTCCAAGAGGTTGCAATCTACTTATATTTAACAGATTTATTTATAAGTTTGATGTCACGTAGATAGTACAAGATATAAGACACAAGTTTGGGTTGTTCTACTTCAGCATCAAGTTGGTTATACTTAGTTTTCTTCATCAGTAATCATTACATAGAGCTTACAGAATTAAAGATTCAAGAAATGGTTAACATATGGGTTTCAGGGGAAGCTTATTGTTAAAATGTTTAACCATTTACATGCATCATCAAGGTGAAGGTTTTTACTACTGCTAGTCATTATTACTACTGCTAGTGTGAGTTTCTACTACTCAAGTTCATTTTTCTTATTGTGCTTAATGGTAGGTAATTTGAGGAGATAGAAGGCTTGGATTAGAAGTGTGATATTGGTTTGTAGTGGTCAAGATCAAAGTTGCTTATATTCATATGTCCCATATTAGATTATGACAAAAAGGGGAAGAAATATTAACAGGTTGCAACTTGTAGATCCTTGGTAGCTTAAGGGGAAGTTTTCATTCGTATATTAACTTTAGGGGAAGTTCGTGCTTATTTAGTTTTGTCATTATCAACAAGGGGAAGATTGTTGGGAATTATGGAATTCTACAACTTAGTACTGCTGAAAGAACTTAATACTGCTAGCTTTGAAAGTTAGTACCGGTGATTTAAGATAGTGCTGCTGGTGAAAAGCTTAGAAAATAATCTAAGTTTTTAGTACTGCTAGTTGTAATAGTTAGTACTGTTAGTGATAGTTAGTACTGTCAGTACATTATTAGTACTGTCAGTATATAGATAGTACTGTTAGTGTTATTTAGTTAGTACTGCTTATGTGATATGCATGAGATAAATTAGGAGTAGATATGCATTATCACTTAACATGTTTTGTAAGCCTATTAGGGTTTCCTTGATGTATAAAAGGAACTCTACGGCATAGTTAGATAATCGTTAGACTTAGTAATAGCTGTTAGACAAAACATATAGTTGTTTTGTGAATTGTTCAATATATTATGAGATTAAGAGAAAGTTCTTGTGTTACTATTTTATTGTTTTATTGTTCTTCTAGTGTATAAAGATTAGATTCCGCATAATCTTTATATATACAAAAAGGTTTCTATCATAGTTGTTTTGGATTTATCCAAGATAGCTAAAGCTTTAACAAGCTAATCAAAGATCTGTTCATAGGGGATCTACAAGTGGTATCAGAGCTTGTGTTCTGAAACGTTGATAAAGAAGAAACAATCATAAAGAACTCTTAATTCACACAAAGAGATGGATCTAGAATCTACCCAAAACAATGTTGTTGCAAAGTTGCCCCTTCTCAAACAGGGTGACTATGAGACGTGGAAGCTAAGAATAGAACAATACTTTCAAGTTCAAGATTATGCTCTATGGGATGTTATAAAGAATGTCAATTCTTTTCAACCTGTACCTCGAATAACAGCTAATGCAGATGGTACCTCTACTTTATCATTACCAGGTCCAGTTATTATTGAAGAGAAGACCCAGAAGAAGAATGATGTAAAAGCAAGAAGTATGTTGTTGATGGCACTTCCCAATGAACATCTATTGACATTCAGTCAATACAAGGATGCCAAGACTTTGTTTGGGGCCATACAGACTAGATTTGGTAGTAATGATGCCATAAGGAAGACATAAAACAAACTCTTGAAGTAGATGTATGAAAACTTCAATGCTTCTAGCACAGAGTCCCTTGACTCTATCTTTAACAGGCTTCAGAAAATTGTGAGCCAGTTGGCCATCTTAGGTGAAAACATCTCTCAAGAAGATCTCAACTTAAAGTTCTTGAGAAGTTTGCCAGCTGAATGGAACACTCATGTTGTCATCTGGAGGAACAAACCATATCTTGACATAATGAGCTTTGATGATCTTTACAACAATTTTAAGATTGTTGAACAAGAGGTCAAAAGAACTGTATCATCAAGCTCAAATTCAAACTCACAGAATATGGCATTTGTGTCATCACCAAGCAGTACCAATGAAGTTAATACTGCTAATATTCAAGTTAGTACTGCTAGCACACCTATTACTACTGCTAGTCTCAATGATAACAATGCTAACTTGAGTGATGCTACTGTCTATGCTTTTCTGGCCAACCAACCAAATGGGTCTCAACTTGTGCATGAAGACCTAGAACAAATCCATGAGGATGATTTGGAAGAAATGGATTTAAAGTGGCAATTGGCACTAATGAGCATGAGATCAAAAGGTATTACCAAAGAACAAGTAAGAAGATCACTATTAATGGAAGTGATATTGCTGGTTATGAAAAGACAAAAGTAGAATGCTTTAATTGTCATAAGATGGGATATTTCACAAGGGAGTGCAGAAGTACAAGGCACCAAGAAAGCAGACCAAAGAATCAAGACAACTCAAGAAAAACTGTGAATATAGAAGAAACTTCTTCCAAAGCTATAGTAGCCATTGATGGAGCTGGTTTTGATAGGAGTTTTATGGAGAGATGATGAAGTTCCAACCAACATGGCTCTTATGGCTTTCTCAGACTCAGAGGTACATAATGACAAAACTTGTTCTAACACTTGTCTTAAATCCTTTGAAACTCTTAAATCTCAGTATGATAATTTAAGAATAGAGTTTAATAAATCTGAGTTTGATCTAGCTACCTATAAAAAAGGTCTAGCTTCTGTAGAAGAACAGTTTGTCTTCTACAAGAAGAATAAGGTTATGTTTTGTGACCAAATTGCTGTTCTAAAAAGAGATACCTCATTTAAAGACTCAGAAATCAATGCTCTTAAAATACAGATAGAAAAACTTAAGAAAGAAAAAGAGAGCAATCAGATTAAAATTGACAATTTTGAAAATGCTTCTAAGAGCTTAGATAAATTAATAAGGAGTGAAATAACTGATAAGAGTAGAAAAGGTGTGGGGTTTGAAAGCTATAATGTTGTTGCACCTCCACCTACAGGCTTATTTGCACCCCCAACTATTGATTTATCCAACTCTGGTCTTGAGGAGTTTCAACAGCCTGAGTTTGAAGGCTATGGATTTAAGGCCAATAAGAGTGTCTGTGAAAATTCCTCTAATGAGATTAAGAAAACCCTTGATGCCCCCAATAATTGAAGAATAGATTTTTGATTGTGATGAGGATGAGTCTGAAGTAATGGTATTAGAATCTGATAATGTTCAACATAAATCTGAGCAAGCTAATCAACCTAGGAAAGTTGGTCAAAATCCTAGGAATAACAGAACTCAGAAATTAGGAGTTAGGTTTTAGTTTACAAAGAAAGCTTGTTTTGTGTGTGGGAGTTTTAACCATCTAATTAAACACTGTGATTTTCATGATAAAAAAATGGTACAAAAACCTGTGTTGAACAATGTGAAAAAGGGAACTGGTCAAAGGGAAGTTAGACCAGTTTGGAATAATGCTATAAGGATTAATCATCAAAATTTCTCTAATTCTAGAAGAAATTTTGCTCCAACAGCAGTTTTAACCAAGTCTGGCGTAGTACCAATTAGTGCTGCTAGGCAAAGCTCTTCAAGAGCAGCAGCACCAGTTAGTGTTGTCAGGCCTATTAATATTGTTGCACCTAAACACTTTGTGAATGTTGCAAAAACAAGACCAAATGCTTTTTAGATGTCACATTCACTATCTAGGAGACCTTTTTATCAACAAACAACACTTAAAAATAGAAATTTAAATGACAAAGTTAATATTGCTAAGGTAAATTCTGTTAATATTGCTAAGGGAAACCGAGTGACAAGTGCTGTTGGGAAACAAGGGATTAATGATGTTAAGTCCTCAGCATGCTGGGTTTAGAGACCTAAAATTAAGATACATAGATCATGTCTCCAAAAATAGTGGATCATACATTTGTAAGCAATTTGACTATGTTGATCCAACAGGCAGACTCAAGTCAGTAATGGCTTGGGTCCCTAAGAGAAACTAATTCTCTTATGTTTGATTTGCAGGGTGATCCACAAGTTGCTTTAAAAGATACAGGGATATTTGACAGTGGATGCTCCAGGCATATGACATGAAATAAGTCCTATCTCACAGATTATTAAGAATGTGATGGAGGATTTGTTGCATTTGTAGGCAATTTTAAAGGTGGTAAAATATCTGAAAAAGGTAAAATTAGAACTGGAAAATTAGACTTTGAAGATGTGTACTTTGTGAAAGAACTTAAGTTTAACCTTTTTAGTGTCTCACAGATGTGTGACAGGAAAAACAGTCTTCTTTTCACTAAAACTAAATGTCTTATTATTTCTCCTGATTTTAAGCTACCTGATGAAAGTCAAGTATTGCTTAAGGTTCCCAGAAAGAATAATATGTACAGTTTTGACCTAAAGAATGTTTTTCTTTCAAAAGGTTTAACTTGTTTATTTGAAAAAGCCACAAATGATGAGTCTAATTTGTGGCATAGGAGGCTTGGTCATATAAACTTTAAAACTGTGAATAAACTTGTGAAAGGAAATCTTGTAAGAGCTTTGCCTTCAAAGATTTTTAAAAATGAACACATGTGTGTTGCTTGTTAGAAAGGAAAGCAACACAAAGCCACTTGTAAGTCTAAACT